>OMKL01086910.1:0-10590 GCA_900302295.1 Parasudis fraserbrunneri | reverse complement strand
AGAGGAGATGTAACCATTTCTCTTGAGTATTCATTTTCCTGGGGCGCCCCCGTCTCCCCCGAGAGAGCCGCCTGTGCCATACCACTGCATCTGTAAAGATGTAAACAAACACTGGTTTCTACAGCTGTCACCCAGACATTTAATGGACTCACTTGACTGTGAGGAAAACTCAAAGCGATTGACCTCGTTCTCTGGCAGAGAGAGAGAGAGAGAGAGAGAGAGAGACGATGCATTGTGGGACCTCCCCGATCAGACGCAGGCTTTAAAAATTCCTCGTGTCTTCGTGGCTTAGCTCTCTTATCAGCCCCCATCCCGCCGTTGATTAGGCCGCTCTCCTGCTTTAATCCGGACTGCTTAATTATACAGCAAATCTCTTACTTCCACGGATGCCACTGCTGCACGGCGTGGTGAATATTTGATGTTGTCGTCCTCCTGTGGCATAGCAACGTACGATCGCTCTGTCCCCCCCCCCGGGGAGGGGCACGGGGACACACACACACGCACAAATGAATGTGATTCATGCGAGCATGGGAGGGGGAACCCTCCCGGTTCAAACGTTGATGGTGTTGAATCTGTAGGGGCTAATGAAAAGATATTTTTGGCCTCCTGTGAGGCGTGAAATGACATGGCTAAAAGGTACAGCATATTTTAAGATTAATGCGCCGTATCTCTCACAAGGGTAATTCCTTTTTCATAACCTAAAAACACTGGGAAATGCAAAGGGAAAAACATAGTTTTTTGACGTCTGAGGCAATCGCATGTGTTGTGTGATGAATTAGAGAGGGCTGAAATTCATCATCAGCTCGTTCCAATCATAAAATCACACATTGTGCTGAAGACATACAAGGAGTGGTATAAGTTGCCATAGCAACCAGCCATTTCCCAACTCGACTGTTTTCCTGTGAGTGGATTTTTTGCCTTTGATGTGTAGTGGCCAGTGGCTAGGTGAAGAGTTTAACTGTGTTATGACCGGTGGGAGAATTCTCCCCCCCATGGGGCGAACGAGTCCATCAAAATTGCCACCGTGTTGTTGATTAAAGGGGGAGGGAGCTGCTACAAGCCAATCTCATCTTGTGCAGCCGGTTGATGTGTTTCCTGCGGGATTCAGTTCCTCATCTTCAAAAGGTGTGGAGGTGTACTGTGTATTGCATTGCACAGTTAAGCATATAAAGAAGGATCAGTTCACAGCTAATTTACATATTGCATTTTTTTTTATTTTTATTTTTTTTATTTCTTGATGGGTTAAAGGCATGTTAAACTATCAATTTCAAGATTAAAAGACTATGTGAATATTCATGAACACCTCCTCACAAACACAGGTATTTTCAAATATGCACGACATGTGAATTATTTACAAACTTTGTGAAATATAAAATAGTGCCTTTCAATAATTCATTCACACATTCTTCTTATGAATTTCATATTGTATGACCGTGCGCAGATTGAGACCAGACTAAGAAAAGACCTTCAACCAAAGGTGGAAAGCAACTAATAATACATTTACTCTACTTACTGGCATTGAGTAGATTTCTAAAGGGGACATATTATGGAAAATGGGTTTTGCTTAGTGTTTGTATGGATTTGGCAGTCTGAAATGTTATTTAGGTGCTGGGGGAAAATTATATATGTACTCCTTGGCATTTGGCCAGGGTTTGAAGTCTTCAGAAAAACAAAACTAAACAAGCTGTTCAGTATTATTGCCCTTGGTGATGTAATAAACATTAATTTAATTAATCAAACTAGTCCAGTGCCTGTTCAAAACATGGGCGTTCGGAGTGCGAGCCCATTCGGAACTGGCCAATTGCTTGGCCCCAAGGAAACCTTAAACGAAGGAAGGGTCATGATGTCATAATACCAGCGTTCTAATGCTCTGCTTGGTGCCAGCCTTCGGTGCCAATTCTATGCATGGAGAAGCACACTAAAACCCAACATATCTGCCTTGTTTGACCTTTGATGAAGAAATACCTCCACCAAATGAAAGAACTCATTTCAAAGTATACTTGCTGTTGGCTCCAAACGATTGTAGGCCTAATTTACAGGGGTCATGGCGAGTCAAATTAAACTGTTCACCACTGCAAATGTTAAAAAAAAATTTGCCTGTGTAGTGTCCCTTGAAAATACTGAGTCAAACAACAAAATCTGTATTCTTTATTCGTTCTCCCTTTTATTTCGATCCAGATTTTCTGTCAACACTGTAGCAGTTTTAGGAGGCTGCTTAACGATGATTGACTGGGGTAATATGTTATGGGAATTTCATATTCAAATTAAATGTTTACAAACCTCCTCTGATTATTAATTGTGCATTGGTAGGCTATGAATTAACCCTTCGCTGTAAAACAACAAAGGCATACATTTCATGGTTATCAGGAATGTTTACAAAAACTTTTATCAATACTTGATCATCAGAATATAATGCATCATAATTACAAATTAAGCAATCTCTGCTGTGATAAAATCAACACCGCTGTAACGTTAATCCTATTTCTGTCTGGTGCCCTGCTGTGGCTAACCTACCAAACAGCTGGTCGCCACATCAAAAACTGTACTTATTACCATAGCTAACAATCTCAAGAGTAAATTTAGTAGGGTTACAATGTCAACACAGTTTACTAACGTTCCTCAATCACATATGCATCAGAGGCTCCAACCCATTATAAATCTAGCATAACACAACATTAACTTATCTTGCATGCAAATAAGCTATTGAATTCAAATACACATCAAAAATAAATGCACCTGTAGAACATATGAAACATCAGCTAAATAACAAAACAACAAAATACTGGTGCCTCCATCACCCAGAATAATATCCTGTTTAACTGAGAGGGGAGAAGTGAAGGAGTGGTCTGCCCATTCACCACTACGCTAACTGCACCGAGAGCTTTCATGTTTGGCACAGCGTGTGCCCGTTTGGAACACATGCCCGTTCAGAATGGGCTGATTGCCTGGCCCCCGGAAGTGCTGCTTGCAGCTTTGTTGAGAAACGCGGTATTGCTGCTTGCAGCTTTGTTGAGAAACGCGGTATTGCTGCTTGCAGCGTTCTCGAGAACCGCTCATCCAATCAACTTCACATTCGACACGGCACTTACTTGGACCCTCAGCAATACACCCACCGAGTTTGAAGTCGATCGGATGAACAGTTCTAGAGACATGCGAATGACAGTCACACAGACACACAGACAGAGATTCCTTCCTTTATAGTTAGATTGTTATATAATTGTATTAAATAGTTAGATGGTTAGAAGTTAGATAACTGTGGTTTTTGGAGCCAGGAACACTGCCAACCGAATCTACTGCCCACTTTGTAAAATGTTTATATTCTCGGCTGTAGAAAGTACTCTGACTCTTAAATTTTTTTTTACTTTAAGTCAGTCTACTCTTTCCACCTCTGGCTTCAACCCCATCACTCTGATGTAGTCTTCCTGCATCACTTTGCTGACACTATACCGCTGCACAGCAACTTTACCTTGTAAGCAGAAATACAAGGGACGCCATTGAAAAAAGCCCCACAGAGGTAGCTGGTAAAGTTATTTGCGTGGCAAGCTCAATTTCAGCAGCAAAAATTGCATCATTGGCAGTCTTGTTATTTTGATGCGGATGAATGAACCTGATCTTTTATGTAATCAATTTGAACATGGCATTTGATACCCCGCTTCGCCAGGGATGGTAGTGAAAAATAACTCCACCTCAACTATGTTTACCTTCTATTTGTAACAATAAAGAAAAGAAAAAAAGAAAAAAGAAAATTGTGAAATGGAGTTCAGTTTATCCACCCTGTTAAGCCAATATAAAACAATAAAATACATTAATCCTTAGTAGTAGACTAATTAGTATTGGCCTCATGTAAGTACATAAAAAGATGGTCATTTCAAGAAAATAAAGGGTGCATTGACAGCCTACTATTATGAAAACAAAATTGTTTTTGCTGGACCCACTAGCGCCAGCCTACAGGAGGGTAGGTGCCTGACTGACTGATCAGAATCAGAATCAGCTTGATTTGCCAAGTATGTACACATACAAGGAATTTGACTCCAGCTTAATGTCTCCACATGCACTTACACAAAATAGAAGGAAAAAGAGCAACACAAAAAGCAAAGAATATATACATTTACATTGAATACTATAGTGTTTATACTATAGATATAATCTAAGCTATATGCAGTTGGCCATGACCATTCCTTTGGCAGTAAACAGGATACAGATAGTGCAAGAGGTGATGAAGAGATAATTATAGGCTGGTAGCAAAAAATAATAAATAAAAAATCACGTTGCTTTATGTACATGTAGTACAGCCTGTTTATATATACAATAGTGAAATGTATTGCACTTCAGAGAGGTACAGTGGTGTTGGAGTGTTCAGGGGTTATTGCACAGAGTCACGGCGAGTTAACCGTTCATAACTGTGACGGCGAGGGGGAAGAAATGGTTCCTGTGTCTGGTGGTTTTGGTGTACAGTGATCTGTAGCGCTGACCAGATGGGAGAAGTTGGAACAGATTACATCCCAGGTGGAGGGTGTCCATTTCCTGACTCTGGAGGAGTACAGATGTCCTCGAGTCAACAGTTTATATGTGGACTGGGTCCGCCGATGTGAACGCACAATGTAGACTCAGCTGCAATTACATTGCATGGAATAAGCACGTAATTTTGTTAGCATAGTGAGTGTGGACCATGTAACATTACAACAGAGAATATGTAATGTCAGTTGCAATAACATTATGCTGGCGAGGCAGTTTTGTGTTTCTAGATGAGGTATTAAGTTAGCTAACTTCTCTAGAGTGTGTGTGTGTGTGTGTGTGTGTGTGCACGACAGTGTGAGAGGGAGAAGGGGGACTGATAGCTTGCATAACTTTAAATGTATGCCTGCTGTATGCTTGTGTGTGTGTGTGTGTGTGTGTGTGTGTGTCAGAAAGAGAGAGAGAGAGAGAGAGAGAGAGAGAGAGAGAGAGAGAGGGAGAGAGCGAAGGCTATGCCAGGGCGCTAGCCACTTGACAACTATCGTTCAACATAAATTAAAGTGTCACTCTACGTTCATCATTTATGATTTGGCGAAGGTTTCTGTCATCACTATGACAACAAAATATGCCAAGCTCCAAAATGTTGGTGTTTATCTGCTCTGCCAGTCTTTCCCTCGTGTCATAGCTAGCTACATCCAAAACCAAAGTGAAACCAGTGATGTTATATCCATGGCAGGGTTGGCATTTCATCCACTCAGGGTCCACGGCATAACAACATTCAGGAAGTGCGCAACATTAAACCTCTTCCATTTAAGTGTCGAGCTACAGTATTTTCTTTCGAAAATGTGTCATTTCTGTCGAGCGCAGAGCATAAATCACATTAAATTAAATTAACAGTTATTTACTCACCATTTGCTAATGCACTTTAGGATCCTCTTTTCCTCAGAATTAAACACTGAATAAAGCTCTTAGCTCAGTCTTTATATAAAAACTAAGCTATTTGTCCAACAGAATAGCTTAACATTCATAAATCAAATCACGGCAATTAAAGTCCACAACTCTTCATACCAAGTGCATCACATCAAGTACCTGTTAACGTTAGCTAGCTAGCTAGATCAGCTGTCGTGAGAGGGTCATGGTTGCACCAATTAATGCTTATTTCCTTCAACAGTGGATACATTCTAACATTGTCACAGCGCATCATTACTTTCAAGGAGGAATGATTTCAGTAATCTTTCCAGTAGGCCTAGCTTACATTAGTTGCCATTGCCTTGTAGGGGACTGTAGGGAAAAAAAATATTGAAAGCTCACAGTTAATTTAGAACTGTGACTTCTTCTCACTGAGAAGGCTGCTATGTCAGAGCCCTGTGATACAGACCTGGGGAGTGTGGTTACATTGTGATTTTCTCCCTTTGCAGCTGCCCAGTGAAGCTCAAACTATTAGTACTTAGGGCCATATCATATTGTCTAGGTTCATATTATTTGATGGAGGTATAGATTATTTATTATTTTACTGTTAGAACCAGTAAAGGTAAATGTATTAACTTAATCTTTTGAGAATTTAAAAAAAAATCTTTACTCATTTCCATGGTACCTACTACAATACCCATAAGCCTTTGCCGATCTTCGACCTATCACAAGGGCGCAACTACTCTGACGTTGGTATCCCTTGTAATCTATCTCGCTGTTGCGCCATTCACCACCACCTTTGTTTTCATTGATCTCTATGAACATTTACGCTTAACCCAGGCTGTGGTATATAATACATGTTATTCCTAAGGTCTGTGAGAGTTCAGAAATATTAGTGAACATGAAAAACTCTCCCAAATCCAAAACCTAGAGTGCCAAACTTAAGATGTTATCCGGTATAAAGTCTGAGGTTGCTCCACAGACAGTGAATTAGGAAGGGGTTGGGATGACACAGAACGCACCCAGAGGAATATTCTGTGAATATAGGTACATTTTCATAAAGTTCATTTGGATATAAAAATGCAGTCAAACATTCTGCACATCCTCAAAATCAGTCTCTAATTCACTGTCAGTGGAGCAGCTCTGCTTAATACCTCATGACGTCACATGTTTGATTCTTACTGCTCTTGTTTCTGCCTTTTTTTTTCTTTCTTTCTTTCTTTCAAAAGAAGATTTGATGCTGGGTCCAGCTGTGCGAGGCAAGCCTAGTCTATATAGAAACATCACCGACTGGAGATCACAGTTTTCCCACCTTTTATTTTACCTCTGCATAACTACATGTGATGTATGAGAATTGCAGCATGTGTCACCCCGACATTACTGGTAACAACATGCAGACCCAACAACAGACGTAGCCTACTTTTCATGTCTTTTGGCTCGTAAGGAGTTATTTAGCTCCACATTATTCTTGATGCGAGAGGCAACTTGAAAGAACATTCTCTTTTGAGTTGATGCTCTTGCCACAGGCAATGGTACACAGCCCTCAGCAAATAATGCTACCCAGCATGGCTAATGAGCAAAGATATGAATGGTCAAATGCATTCAATGCTGAGGCATCGGGTTGCAACTCTTTGAAGTATTGCATTTTGAATATTAATCACATTCATGACCTATTTGCTGCTGCAGTTTATGGAAATTATTGATGGCCTTGTTGGCCTTACGTGGTCATTGAGGGGTCTGAAAGATGCCTTTGGAACAACAACCAATTTAATTAATATCGGAAACGGTTTGCATAAACACGCTAACAAGGGTCGTGGGTTCAGCGGCCCCATGAATGCACAACAACCCCCAACGTCTGTAAAACAGTGGCACAAATGAATGTCAGAGGCAGAATGTCATAAACACATAGTTAGCTGGGAGAAGACTGGCTGATGGTTTGTATGTAGCAGAGCTCCCTGGGGTTCCCAAGATAGTTACCCAACACTCCCCACCTTGCCATCTGTCTAAATCCACTGTAGCCTATAGTTTAACCCATGAGAATATGTACGTGAGGGAAGACAAACACCAAAATATGCTTTTAGGAGGCGCGCTACACCCTCAGCCTGTCAGGAGAGTGTGGCATGAAAACACCAACTACGCCTTGAATCCTTGAACTGAAAAAAAGAAGCTTGCTAAGCTGCCACCATCAAAGGCAAAACGAAAAGCTTTTTTTTTTTTATTGGTGGTGTTTACAGACAACATACCTAGTAAGCAGAGTGTTTTGAGACAGTATTTTTCTGGTGAGAAATGTGATTTGACACAGTGTTTAATGTGATTTCAGCTCTAGATCTGAATCTACCCTGCAATGCATTGATTTATTATGGGATGTATGGATGCCCTGACTCAGAGCAAGCCTACTTTAACCTCCACCGACCTTGTCTCGTTTTATATAGCACCGCGGTTTCCCCCAGGCTAGTTATCCCATAACACTCCACAGGGAAAATGACCTGTGATATTTGTGAGCACTGACATGGTGACTTATATTGTGCTTAAAATAGGCTGTTTTGGTGTTCTTATAATATTGCGTAACAACAATCCCTGTAACAAACAAACAAACAAACAAAAAACAAAAAACCTCACAGCGTCATCACCAGGTTGGAAACAAGCCAAGTGAGAGTAACCTAGAAACTGGTTCAATAGCTTAAATAGCTTCATAAAAAATGTATGCCTATTTTATGTGGCTCACTATAAATATGAGTTTTAACCTGTTTACTAATCAGCACACATATGTTATATTACACCCGACCATTTTCCTGAGCATAGCTTACTTTTTTAGATTACATTTCTTTTCTTTTTTACCTTATTTAGATGCGAAACACCTCTATGATTGGCAATGTCACAAACTCATTCACTCAATCATTCCCTCATTTATTCATTCATTCATTCGGTAATTCACTCATGCTTAGCCACTCTGCCACTTGTGGTGGCTCACAGGCATGACACTTTGTGTGAGACCAGTTCACTCTATGCGAGAATGCTTCGCATCTATGACACTACGCAGTCTTTAAAAATGCAAACGCTATGATCCAAAATTGTACTGGATTAGACTTTCTGCTTTTAACTCCATCATGACAGAAAGTAGCCTATACTCGCGTACTGTTCCCGCATCAGTTAAGACAGTTGGACACTGGCAAAACTGGTCTGAAGACCATTTGTAAACGTCAGCTGTCCAGTATCTATGAGCCACAGAGCATTCGTAGCAGTCTATTTCATATTCATTGTGAATATATGCCCGCTGTTGAAGAGCGAAGCTGCGTCTGTTCGCGTCTCTCGTTCGACTTTGTATGCATTTGTGTGAACGTACAGTTAGAGACACCGGTTCACTCCTACTATTAGAACAGAAAACCGTTGTGTTCTGAGCCGTCCTTCCTTTCATGTACATGCCTATTATTATGACCAACAAAAGCTCATCCGACCCTGAAGGCAGTGTCAATGTGCCACACAGCATGAAGCTTTCGCATGATGACATGGCCTTCACGGAAACGTGTTTCACCACAACATCCCTCTGCTCTTTTTTTCTTCTTCTTTTTTTTGTGGGCAGTTGAGTGTCCTTGGTATGTTGTTCTGTTGTTTACTGAAACAACATGGAGACTGAGAGGGAGACATAGAGTATAGGGAAGACACAGAGGAGTAGCCCATTGGTTCTGGTGGGATTTGATCCCATGGGTACATGTGGTTCTGGAGGCACTGGGTTCTTAAAGGACCATACGGGTCTAATTTTGACTTCTCGCTATTTCTGCCCCCCGTCTTTAACTCGTTTTGTGTTCATAGGTGTATACAGTGTGTGTTTTAGCAGATCTCAGCCTACCTCACTAAAATGCCATTCACACTGCCTTTGATGTTGAAAACAGGTTGAATAATACTCTGTGAGACTTGAAAGTTATTTGAATGTCACCAGGCGTGGGTAATTCATTCTCGTGGAAACCACTGGGTCATTTGTTTTCGCTTACGTTACCGTATCCTCTACTACAAGCCATTCAAATGCGCACGTCAAACTTTTGCTTTCAGTTTCTGGGTTCACTTGTTATTAACTCCTGGGTGCTCCCGATTGATACGTGGATTTGAATGGCCTGAGTAATACAGTAATGTAAGCGAAAATATACAGTATGACCTAGCGGTTTTCACAAGGGTAAATTACCTACGCCTAGCGACTTGAAAAAAAACCTTTCAAGTCACACAGAATATTTTTCCCTTTTCAACATCAACGGCAGTATGAATGGCGTTTTAGTAAGGTAGGCTGAGATCTGCTAAAACACACAAAGTATACACCTATGAACACAAAATTAGTTAAATATGGGGGACAAGCTCCGGTTACGGCGAGAAGTCAAGATTAGGGCGGTATGGTCCTTTAACTACCACACCATCTCTGTGAAGATTCATCTGCTCTTACAAAAGAAAGTGTGTGAACACTTTATGCAAATAATTACCAAGAACCTGGAATCTAATGAAAAACTGTAAAGCGTAGGAACAAATAACATTTCACCGATAGTTAACTTTTATTATTAGAGGTAAGCAGGTAGAACACGAGGATTGAACAGTTCCTTACTGAGCGTAACACTGGGAGGCAAAGTAGAAGCCATTAAGGATTTCCCTGCACTGAGACGTCGGGTCTGAGACTTGAGTAATGGTGATGGTTAATCAAAGATTTGCAGTTCCTCATTAGACAACTAATCACCTCAAGCTAAACCTCGGCAAGACAGAGCTGCTCTACCTCCCCTCTGGTGGATCTTTCAATCATTGTGGAGAACACCGTTGTGTCCCCAACCAAGACCACCAAAAGCCTGGGTGTGGTCCTAGACGACCGTCTGGACTTCTCTCCCCACATTGTCTCGACAACAAGAGCTTGCAGGTTCTTCCTGAACAATGTGAGAAGGATCCGCCCCTTCCTGACAAAGAAGGCCACCCAACTTCTCGTGCAGTCATCGGTTATGTCACGCCTTGACTACTGCAATGCCCTCCTTGCCGGTCTCCCGGCTTGTGCAACTAAACCACTCCAGTTAGTCCAGAATGCAGCAGCCCGCTTGATCTCCAACCTACCTAAATCAGCCCATGTGACCCCATTACTCATAGACTTGCACTGGCTCCCTATTGCTGCTCGAATCCGCTTCAAGACTCTAGACCTGGCATTCCGTGCAGCAAGGGGAACAGCACCCTCATACCTACAGGCAATGGTTACCAACTATACAC
>OMKL01086909.1:10111-22405 GCA_900302295.1 Parasudis fraserbrunneri | reverse complement strand
TTTTGAGATAGGGATTTTTGGTTTTTCTTTACTTTTTTGCCAAAATCATCAATATTAAAACAATAAAAGGCTTGAACTACTTCAGTTGTGTGTAATGAATCTAAAATATATGAAAGTCTAATGTTTATCAGTACATTACAGAAAATAATGAACTTTATCACAATATGCTAATTTTTTGAGAAGGACCTGTATATTACATTAAGATATTATCTTGCCAGGTGACTTCCCAAGACAGCTTATACAGAAAGATAGTTGAGTGGTGTGTTTACAGGAGGAAATGTGAGGAGCAACTGCAGCTTTACTGTGATTTACTTCTCAGAACAAACAGATTTCCGCCTCCTGTCTTCTTCTTCTGTTTATTTATTTAATTTTCAACGTCTCTCGGGCCATGTCAGAACTATGGCACGTGTCTAGCTGAGACAGATTTTTCTTTTTTTTTTGCTGTGGTTGTGTTCATGAATTTTCTCTGAGGGTGTTTTTGTATGTGAGCGGGAGAGCTGGCTTCAACTTGTCTCATCAGATGTGTTCAGGGGGACAAGGCCACACACGGGGAGACACAGAACTGAGAAAAGAACTTATCACGGGGCGACTACAAGCTCCCCCACACGTCAATCAATCTGCCAAAGGAGGAGGGGTCATCTTTCAGATTGACAGGTGAGACGACGAGGCACTTCCTGTTGGCTCCTATGACCACAGAAACCACACGTACCTGTCACTATAGTGCACCACACCTGCAACTGTGAGCCACCACTGCACTTCCCGTGTGTAATGTGTGCGTGCACTTCATCGTGTGCACAGCAAAGAAGAGAGACTTGCACAGGGAATAGATCAAACACAAAAGGCAGTTGACACCATGCAGCTCAAAAGGCTTTAATGTGAGTCTGACAACCAAGCCACACCCAAATAGACTCCCATGACAGCTGGTGTACCATACGATACCCCCGCCTAGCAACATCTCCTCTACAGAGTGAGAAAAAGAAAGAAAGAAAAAAATGGATGCACTTCCACCTCCAAGCTAAACATAGTAGGCTAGTCATGTCATCAGCAGAAAAAAAAGCAACAAAAAATAACAGTTCTGTGCCATTTTAACAAAACAATATAACTGACGGTCTAATTGAACGTTATATTAGAAGTTTCTCTCGCTCTTGCTCTCTCTCTCTCACATGCACACATGCACACACAGAGTTGAGTCTTGTAGGTGGAAGGATTCCTTCTATCCTTTCTCTCCCTCTCCAGACTCCAGTTATGCCAAATACTCACATGGCAGTCAAGAGGGAGATGGGGAATAATATAACATACTGTACACTTATCAGTATCCATCAGCTGGTGATTTGAATAAGAAGGTGTCAGGAACAGTGAGAGTGTTATTTGAATGTGCTGAGAACATCAGTATGTCACCTCTCTTCCCACTTTCACATTAGCAGGCCATTATATAACCCTCCAGCTGAATGAAGAGGTATAACTATGCAACTAACAATTCTGACAGAAGGTGGTGGACAAAAATGCAACCTTTAAATTGGACCTACTGTCTGAAACTTTTCCTTTCTCCTCTTCTTGCCTCATATGTGACTCTTCTGTCTGGAGGACAGCGGAGCACGCATTTACCAGCCCCCCTGTTCCACTGGAATGAAGCAGCACATGAAACCTTGCAATGAGGCCATTGCTGCTGGTTCTATTTTGAGATGCATTAAAGCTCTCAGCAAACCTAACTGATAAATAATTGAGATGATGCCTCTATCATAATCAGGGCCTGTCATGCAGTGATGGTGGCCTGATATCATAAAGGGGTGACCATAAATGATGTCAGGTAATCGAACTTCCTGTAAAGGGTAGTTCATGTTTATTCTCAGAGAGAAGGGTGGTTCTACAAAGGCTATGCCTACATCATACAAAAACTACAAGTCTATTCCAGGACTAGTGAACTGCCAGGACCCAATAAATGAATGAGTGGGATAATATATATATTTTATTTTTTATAACTTAATTCCTTTAGCATACATTTTCACAATATATTTCTGTAAAATCCCATATTCACCATTCTGCCACTGCTACAGCATGATGTTCAATAGTTAATAACGGATATATTTTTATATCCTATATGAATTCCACGGAGACTACCCGAAAACAAGCCGGCTTATAAGAACAGAGATGACCTCACAATATTGAACTTAACTTAAGAGAAAACACCACCTCAGGGCACATGAGTGACTTCGGACTTTGAAAGGCATCGATGTCATTCAGATTGACATCCCTTTTGATTTGACAATACATTAAGTAGGATGTCCACCAAACAGGCTTGACATTAGTGAGGCGATGAGAACTAAGAGTAAAGAGACTCACCGTAATTCTCCCCTTCCATCCTGGTGCTGATGCTGTACTGTTCGGGGGTTCCACTCGCCAAGCAACCGCTGCAATCCGGATACCTTGTGCTCCCTGCTGGTGCCGCACACACCCACGTTTCGACTTCACCGCAGTCTGTCGGAAAGCAGAGGCCTACCCTCTCAATCGCTATGCATATCTGCTGTATTGTCTTTTTCTATTATTATTTTTTATTGTCGTTAATTGCGCCGCTGGCTCGGGTTGGGCTGACTGCCGAGCATGATACTCATCCAGGGAAACAAGACTTCATACTGGCCCCTCCTATTAGATGTGATGTCACGCGCTTTAACTTTACTCTCCCAACTCGTCCGCCAGTGTATCCCAATTTGCATAAACAGTAAACAGGTGTGATGAAGCTATATGCCTCCATGCTATAGTGTAGTGTATATTACAGGGGTTCGTTCCCAGACACTTTTGGTAGGTGTAACTAAAATCCAGTGACTCTGACATTTGAAGCATAATATAAACGTTTATTTGATATATTTACTGTAAAAGTGTAATGCATTAGGCTGCTGGTCAATGACAAGTGTTATAGACAAGCTGAATGACTTTCTGTACACTCCAAAACTGTTTGGTTGACGTTTTATCATTTCAACAATGGTAAGATCTTATTACAGTAATTTTTGTCGAGTTTTCATCAGGAGACTGGTCTCTTGGTCTGCCACTAATGTAACCTGGTACAGGCTAAAATAAACTAATACGCAACATACTTCTTTACAGTACATTCATTTTAAATGTCAATCTAGACCTATAATTGAATTCACAATATCTCTATAATAATGTAGCCTACAGCTCAGTTTCGATTTGTGCATACCTGGGACACAAGACTGGTGATGATGTTATCAAGAGACAAATCCTGGTGCTTCTCCATAGACAGTAAAAATTGGAACCCATAGCACACGACAGTACCCATGGTGATTTTACTGGGACATGGGTATATTTTCTGATTCAAAGCTGTAAGCCATACCTTTAAATAAAACTCATTAGTATTTAATTACAAATAAAACTTCTATAAGCCCACAAAGTTGTCACAAATTCATTGTCAGTGGACTAACTCCAAAGTGTAATTTGATGACATCACAAATTCAAGTCTTGATGCTCCAATTACCAACATAGGGAGACAGTTGTCTGTTTATAGATGTTGACTTTACTGTCATAGATCATTGGAAAAGCACAATGTAAATTCTGTTTTAGGGTGGTTCCCTTTAACCTGTATTTTAGATTAGTAAACAATGAGATGTTTGATGTCATGCCTGACTTTGTCTTAAGAGGCTAAAAATGAAAAGTTGAAACGCATCAGAGGACACATAAGAAAAACTAAATTGACTATTGTCACAAAAGTCACAACTTTATTGCACCTGTATAGCTAACTATCATATCTTTTGGTAAGAGCCACCTTCATTATGAAATGTCTCTCCCTGGTCAGAAAAGGCGGTGCAAATCATAGAACCATCAATGCAAACGTGGATCTTTCATTCACACCAATAAATGTTCTTCTGTCACGTTTCTTATAGTCATGTCCTAAGTTAATGTCACAACCCACAAACACATTCTATGGAACTCCGAACTGTCAAAACCTTTTCTTGTAACTGTACACGCTACAGTGACATCGGGAAGGTCTTGCATGAAAACAGATAACTCTCATATACACAAATGAACAAACACATTTGCAGATAAATTCTCAAGTTTACAATCCACCAACTGATTTGATTATTAGTAGCACATTAAAGATCTGTGTTCTTTTTTTCTTTAATTCCTGTATTTATAACATTAAATCCTATACTTTTTTTTAATAGCCAATTCAAGGCAAGATCTCTAAAGTGAAAGTAAATGGATGGGCTAATCTTTACAGCGATGGAATAGAACACCAGCAGCACAAGGTGGACTGTACAATCTTCTACACTGGCAAAAGCATCTGGTATAATGACAGGAATACGGATCTATATTCCTATCTGTGCCCAGATAGGTGGAAGGTGATCCTGTGTTTTCCACACCCAAAGTGCTGGTATAAAACTGTACATGGCGTGAGAGGTGGTCCAGGGAGAATGACTGATATGACATGGGACAGGAGGTGTTAGAGGATATGTTCTGAGAATAGAGGATGACAGGGTTCCTGAGGCAAAGCCCAGTTCCAGGTGACCAGCTTGGCTGTCAAAAATTGCATAGAGATATAAAGATCGGGGAAATAAATTACTAGCATATGACAGCCTCGTTCTAACACAGTGCCAGAAGTATATAATCCAACCCTTTTTTCCATTTTCATTTCATTCATTTCCAAGAACAGTTTTGTGTTAAGGCCTGTGAATGGAGGAGAACACCATAATGTATATAAAAATATATTACAGGAAACATAAAATTCAAAATACTTAGCTTCAGAATGCAGGACAGATGAGCCAGATAGTGATGAAGCTACACTGGACAGGAGACCTAATTCCGTCCAAGTCATTCATCAACTTTTAAAATGTTCACATTTCAACACCCCCATCACCCTCACTGCACATACAAATTGCACTTAGCTGACAGAACAGAACAATTAGCAGGTGAACAAAGCCAGTGGATAAGGGAGTAGATTATGTCCAGCCTATGCCCAATGTGTTCAGCATAAAAGGTCATCATTTCTACGAACAGCTAAGATCAATACAGCCTGTTGGACCATTCTTTTATGTTTATCATTTCTAATTCTATTAACTAAATCCAGTCAAATATCTTCAATCAAAAAATGTAAAACAACAAAAAATAAATACAAAATTGTGTTAACTGAACAGTCAATCTTTCTGTAGTAATATGTAGAATCGTCTAAGTGATGTACATGTTTGGCTGGTCATTTTAGTTAAGACACTTTTACCAACAGTAATATCACATTATACAACCAGTCTTTTCAGACACTTTTGTCAAATCATTGGAAGAGCAGCCTGACCCTAACCAGAATCTTCCCCATCACTACCACTGTGGAGGTGGTCAAAAAGATTTAAAACTGAAAAGAATTCAGATTTCTTTTCATTTTCAGTTGGTTTTGGAGGCAGAAATATTAGTTTGTTAAATCATTAAGCGTAGGTTTTATTTTAATTTCAGTTTACTAAAATAGTTTTAATGCCTAATTTTAATCATAGTTTTAGTTAACTATAATAACCTTGGTATGAACATAAAAGAATAAAATCAAAAATGAACAAGACAAAGAGTCTAAAAGCCCCACTAGCAGCCACTAGGGGCCAACCAGACCATGAGGTATGAACCGGCAGACCCACCTTGCCATTGCCTTAGATCCCTGCACTCTCACAAGCAGGGCTAAAAAATAAAATAAAATAAAATAAAATAAAATAGGGTGAATAAGTTTGACTGGCTAAAAAATTTGGTATCTTTTCCATATTTGGTAAACAGTAATTGATGGAAATGGTGGAGGAGAAAAAAAAAAAAAAAGGGCCTAACTTACCCTCAAGTCTGTGAAGGCAGTACATTTTATGTATATTAACTTTGTCTATAGGTTTCAACACATTATGCCAAGATGGCTAAGTGTTATAAGTTATGCTATTATTTATACTCTCATTTTTATGGCATCATTTTACACATTTGCTATATGTTGCAAAGAATTTCATACAAACTCAAGATTTTCAGAGTCATCACCAAGGCCCATACAAGTTGCAAACATAGGAATTCATGTGACATGGCATTGCCATGGTATGATACTGTTTATGCAGAAAGCAGCTTGAGCTACTAAATGTGATATATTCAGATTACAAAGGGGATATGAGTGGTCGGTTCCCTCAGCCCACTGGTACTGAAGCCTGAAGACAACCTTTCACGTTGGCCAGTTCAAAACACCTCATTCATCGAAGAGACAAGTATGAATCAGTGAAACAAACACTGACCAATCTGTCCCCCCCCGTTTTTGGCATGTCTTTCATACCGTTATTCGGGTTATGAACTGGGCAGACTAAAAGGTACAAAGGTTGGGCATTACTGTTGTCTTAATTTCCATTCGGTGTCTTCCACAGCTGTCCGAGCAGTCAGCGGCGGATCCCAAAAGCCCTCTTCCCAGGTGTAACAGACCACTTGTTCCGTCTGTCCTGGATCTTCTGGAAGAGGTTGCTACCACTCCTCCACTTCTCTCTTTTAAAGTTTTTCATTTTCTTCACCTGTTCATGCGTTCATAGAGGAAAAGAATGATCAGTCAATATCTAGGAACATTGAGAAGTGAAAGCATTGCCTTATACGGTTTTCTGTAGCATTAACTAAACCCACTGTATCCTTCAGCCTTCTCTTACCTTTCCACTGTCAAATTCTTCATCCCACTCGTCGATCACTGTGTCGTATTTGGCATGGCGGACATCCTCGATGGCATCTCTACTGATGGCAGAGGCCTCTCCATCCCAACTGAGGACTAGAAAAACACACACATTATATATATATATTAAAACATCTACATAACAAAGACAGTTGGATGCACGCCATATACCACTTGACTACACCATCATCGGATTTCTTCATAGAAACCAGGGTCCATATTCACAAAAACTGGGGAGTACTGATCTAGAGTCAGCTTCAGTCTGTTAGTATAAATAAGGTCGTGAACACAAGTCAAGTGTTCCTGGTCACTTACCCCAGATCAGCGCTCCTACCCTAGCAAGCTTTGTGTATATGGGCCCAGAGTTGCGCCACTAAGAACCCCGATACTGCTTCATTAACCTGATCAAAACACTACATAGGTTCATTCAGTCTTTATTTAATCTCGATAGATTATTGAGCGCAAGCTCTCATTTACAATGATGTTGAGAATAACAGCACACAATAAATACAAAAACAAGAAAAGTCAATCAATTAAAGGTAGAATCTGTAATGTCATCAAACAGCGACTTCTTGGCAAAAGATGACAACATGGTACTGCGCGTTGTTTACAGTTTTTGTTTTTGTCGGATGTGTGGATTGGATTTCAGTGGGTATAGGGGAGGGGTTGCTACTGCTGGCCACACCTCAGGCTCTGCCAAGAGAGGTCTGGAGAAATTCACAGTATAAGTTACTAAACCCCAACCCACACGTCAGACCAAAACAAAAAAGTAAACAAAGCGCAATACCAAGTGAGGCTCTTTTGCCTAGAGGCCGCCGTTTGACAGCATTACAGATTATACTTTTAAGCATTACAGCAACTGCAGACTGGGGTGAAATCATCAGTTATTAAGGCTTTACACTGACCAATGTATACTAATGTATTGAGGTTTAAAGTACATTGTAGGATGTTCAACCTTAAGACAACCTTCATTATCATGGTGTGTCATGTGTATCCCGGTCCTTCTGTTCTCACCGTTAGCTCCATAGGCCTTGTCTGTGGCGTTCTTGAGGAGCTCCTGCACCACGCCGACGCTCCTCTTTCCATCCCAAGCTAGAGCAGCAGGCCGGGGAGCAGAGTCCCCGGGCCCGTCCTCGGTAGCCACGGGCGCCTGGCAGCGCTTGTAGCCATCCTTCACCTGGCTGTCCCACACTACTACGGAGGCTGGGGGAAGGGAGAGATGGCAAGATAAGGGATAAACAATTAAAGGAACACTTCACCCTAAAAATTTGTATAATTTGCATATCAATTACTCACACCGTGTTGCCTTGAATTCCTGAAGGAATTGTTTTTTTCTCACATGCCTCCACTGTGAACAGAGAATCCAAAAACGGTAGCCATACTTGATGAGTTAACGGGAGCTGATTTTAACAACAGTGGAGGCATGCGAGAGAGAAAAAACTTCAGGAATTCAAGGCAACACGGGGTGAGTAATTGATATACAAATGATCATTTTTGGGTTTAAGTGTTCCTTTACGCATGCTTGAAAAAATTTGTCTATATAGTCATTAAGAGTGATCGATTAGAGTGATTCGGATGTGGTGCACTGATGATGGCCGTTCATGAGAATTTTAACCAATGGTTTTGATCAATATGGGAGTGGACTGCAGGTTATGTGTTGGCATGGCAACAGGAGTGTGCTTGCGTGCGTGTGCATTTCCGTTCTTGTCGATGCTCACCAACCTGTAGTGTGTCTGCTGCTCTTGTCTTTCTCCACAGTCTTCTTCTTGGGAGGGGGCTCCGCTGGCTCAGGGACGTCCTCCTGCCCGTCCGCACAGCGCCCGCTCTCCTCCCACAGCCGCGCCTCTTCTTTTAGACGCTTCTTTTTCTTCTTCAGTTTCTTTTTCAACATTTTCAAATCTCCAGTGTCTTTTTGAATGGCCGTGTCCTTCGTCCCAGAACCGCTGCTGGAGAGAAGTGAAATACTGCTCTGTCACATCGCTACGGGGTAACTAGGGAGGCGCCAGTAACGATATCGGAGCTAAATTCCGATACCGAGGGCAATGTGTGACAGGTCATAAATCAAGACAAAGTTACTTGGTTAACTGCATTTTTGGAACATAGAAGCATGGTCGTTCTCTCTAATGGAGAAAAACTGATTATATGTAAATCACCTTTGCCCAGTGACCCCAAATTATTGATCTACCTTAATACTGTTCAGTAAAAGTAATGAATCCAATCAGTACTCCAATAATGGTATTCGATTTTGGTGGTGCGATTATAGTCTGAGGAAATATCACCGTTTCATGATTATTTTCCTGTAATTTAATTTGCCACACTGTGGAGGGAACATTTGTAATTAATTTATGTTTTTTCAATTATTGCATTTTTCACATTTCTTTTGGTCCTGTCAAAATGAACTTTGACACCAAGTATAGCAGTTTTAATTATTTTATAACATTTCTAATGTAGCTAATAAACTGATTATCTGAACTATATCATAATCAGCTAATCTTTTTTAACCATCACAACCAGCAAAATTTTAATACCGTAAATGAATCGCACTGATACATGTCTCAGAACTCAAGCTGACAGCCACGCAACAACTAGAAGAACTCTTGATAAATTGAATGTTGGAACACTTTCTTTGTTTTGAGCCTTTTAAAAACACAGTAAGCGCTATACGCACTCCCGTTCCTGCTTCACTGACGTTGGCTAACATTACACGAAAACCCAACTCTACTGTGCGCACGTTGCTATGTTGATTGTAAGTGACAATTTTATATTGATCTCTTACCAGTTTAATGTCTCCCTCTGCCATTTTCACAGCCATCTCCTCTCTGTTAGCGAACGTTAGTGTCACCGGGAAAAAACGGGACTCAGGCACAAGTTTTGAGAGGCGCAATGCCAATGTGAACCTAAGGCTAAATTCAAAAGCTGAGTTTGGCTAAAAGCAGCATACAATACTGTTGTAGACATAGAACACCGTAGCTTCTAAAACGCTTAGGAATCGTGACTTTTTAAGCATGGTTAATAGTGAAACTGGTGCATTGTTGCATTCCAATTTAGGTGACGTGGCATCAGTGCATCCCTTCGGATAACAAATGCAAATCTATATCAACCCACCTTGCCGATACTGAAGGTACATCCTCCAGACTCTCCGCCAGCTGCATCTTTTTCCTCTTCTTCTTTTTCTTCTTTTTTAACAGCAGCAACACAGATTCTGCTCCCTGCTCTTTCTGGTTTGAGTCAGACTGCGTCGGAACGGGCTGGGGCACCTGTGGCTGCACAGCCTGGGGTTTGGACTGGACCGGCTGGGGCTGTTGCTGGGACCTTTGATGAGGCTGCTCCGGAACCGTTTGAGAAGGGGACGTCAGACTCCAGAGCCCGCCCTGACACCAGTCCTCTTCCTGGGGCGGGGCCTCCAGATGAGACTGGACACACTCCCTCTCCTTTGTCGACTCCTCATCATCCCTCTTCCTCTTCTTTTTCTTCTTCCTCCTCCGCTTCTTCTCACTGGCCGATTCAACCGCGTCAGCCAGCTGTGTGGGGGTAACAGGGGTTGCGACTGGCTCCGCGTCGCCTTCCATCTCGGAATGACGCCGCTTCTTTTTCTTCTTCTTCTTCTTGTTTTGGTCGTGTGGTATGTGTGTTCGAGGGCTGTCGGGACCTGGCTCTTGGAGACTGGGATTGCTGGAAGACCTGGGGTTCTTTGGAGAGGGACTGTGCAGTCCGTTGGTTTTGAGAGAGAGGCTCGGGTTTGGTTTCTGAGGACTCTGCTGTTTGAAGGGTCGGCCTAGGTGGACATGTTCTGCAGGTGGATATTGCATTTTAGGTGAATGGAATGGACCAGCTCTGGGGGAGGAGATCAAGAGAAGACAACAGCAAAACATAAGAGTGTGTTGAATTGTCCACAAAACAAGACTAAAACCCTTTCAGGGTTAATGCTCAGCTCAACAGAACTGCATTTTCAATGAATTTCTTGCCCCACAGGGCTGGTTCAATTCAAGATTCAATACTTTATTGCCCTACCAACTTTCAGTCGTTAGTAATATCTTGGTGCGCTCGCAAATCATAAGTAAAGCCTGCTATATAATAAAGCATACTATTTGTTATAAAATACCCTTTATTGACAAAACATTCATAGGTAGGGTGACTGGAGCAAATTGAAAGGCCATTAATTGCAGGGTGTAACTTCCTACCTGTGAAGATGAGTGGGAGAGGCGGAGGTGGAGGGGTGAAGGTGAGTTTGATGCGTGGGGTCACTGGACGGCTGGCGTGGCAGGGGGGGCGGAGCATCAGTGCTGCTCGGACTCCGGCTGCGACTGGCCTGTAGTTATTGACATAAATAAAAACTTGGTGGTCTAAAAAAGAAAATAGCCATGAACATGACAAAAATAAGGAAAGGAATTAAATAAGGATGGGGGGAGGAAGTCGTTCAAAAGATGTCAGGAGAAGATGGAGGGAGGAGAACAAAAAGAGGGGAGGGTATGGCAGAGAAGAATTAGAAATGGTTAGAAAAAAAGAACAAACTAAAAGGAAAGAAGACAAAGAAATTCTAAACAGCGAGTTCTACTGTGTGGTTGATTAGGTACGAACACAGGAGAAATGGCATTACAGATATATTTGGCAGACTCAACTATTAGGGAGTCAATTGTCTGCTATCATGATATCATCTATACAGAAATCAATGGTCATACTGTGGGAGAGTGGGGGGGGGCAGGCAACAGGCAACCAGGACAACATGAGCTTGAGCACTGAGACAAGAGGAGAGCAGTGGCACTGTTCTGTATGGGAACAAGGCTTCACCTTCTTGGCAGACAGGGCCAGTTTCTTGGCGGGCGGGGGTGACATGGTGCTGGCGGGTTCAGATGAGATGTTGTTGAGGGCCGGCGGTTTTAGTTTGACCGTCTTCTGATCCTCTGTGCCTTGGAGGCGCTCCACGCTCTTGACCGGGGAAGCCAGGCTATTGGAACCTTTCCGAGGGGTGGAGGGAGTCTCGCCTACCGGAGCACTTTTAGGACCCACGGAATCCTGGAGGGGATACGACAACAATGGAATTGTTATTTTCAATGTCAACAACCTGCATCTTAAAAGATGAATGAGTGTAAAGGCATGGCAAAGAGAATTTGCCATGGGAGGAGAGTTGAGAGAAAGTCAGTAGAAGTGTGCGCATTTGGACTTTTAAGTTGGCGTTATGGTCATCTGCAAGTCCTCCAGGGAAGTTCATACCTCTTCGTTTTTAAGTCGTAAATATAACTTGTGACACATTCCAAGTATTTTGGTCGGAAATAACAATATGGACGTTTCAAAATAAAACATTTTATGGTTCTCGTTTTATCTCAGATATCCTACAGCACAAAACAATTGTAAGCATTGGGTACTGTATGTAATTGATGTTTTAAAAATGTTTTGTGTGCCAATAATAATAATAATAATAATAATAATAATTTCTACACTAAATTATCTCTGCCCAACATTGTTTCTGCATGTGTGTGTAAGGACTCTGGCATTATAGGAAATTATATCCTATCCCACTTTGTCACATGCACTCAACTCATAATTACAATATACTGTATCTCACATGACTTGGAGGCAGCACACGTCCATCCAGACAGTACCTTGGAGTCGGTGGTGTCGGCTGAGGAGGAATC
>OMKL01086909.1:0-10091 GCA_900302295.1 Parasudis fraserbrunneri | reverse complement strand
GACAGAGACTTGATTGAGGTAGATGCTGCCATGCCCCGGCCCTCGCCGCCGTGCCTCTTGTCTCCCTCCGAGCGGCTGGTGCCGTTGGAGGGGGCAGGAGTGCCGCTGCGCCACTGGCCCTGGGGAGAGGGCTTCTTCAGCTTCTTGAAAGGTTCCTCGATCAGCGTGGGCCCACCTGGCAGCTTGGAAGGGCAGTGGGAGGTCCCGTTTGACAGTTTGGGCTGCGGCTGAGAACTCACACCATTCCTGGAGATGGGCATGCCCAGACCGCCGTCCATAGATTGGATCTTCCGCAGCTGAGCTGGCTCAAGTTTCTGTGAAGAGGAGATGAGCCTATATTGAAGACCAGGCGATCAAAACATTACCAGCTGTCAAAACTGGGTACACGGAAATGCACTTTCTAGTGGGGCTGCCCACCTTAGTCGACCAATTATTTGTAGGGATTTAAGAAGAGAAAGTCTTTTTGAGTCAATTATTATTATTATTATTATTTTATACATAAATATTAGTCACTACTGAAAAATGATGATGTACATATCTGGTATCCCAAGCAATAACCGCAATGTGCTTTGGCACTCAATTTAGGCCATCTTTCTGCATGACTGCATTTGTTGGCCGAGGGACAATAATAGAGTAGGCCTATACATAATTTCACAGTTTTGTCGATTAAATATTATTTGGCTAGCCAACAACACTCTTGACTATTAGTCAAATAAAACTGTCTTCAGTCAAGGACAGCCCTAGTATGTTTGCATGTCCCATACCTTGGTGACCTGTGGGGAGGAGAGAGGCCCGTTGAGGTTGGTCTTTTTTATCTGCTCAGATGACACACTGTTCTTCCCAGGATGCACCATTCCCTGCTTGGTGATCTGCCCGTCCACGTTCTTCTTGCTGTCAGGGATCCTTTAGCACGTAAATGATTGTTTATTTAATAACTATCCAGGAAGAACAGAGTAAACTTCGGCCCCACAGAGAGCCTCTTTTGACCTAATAGTACCGTCATGTCTTACCTCAGGTAGAAAAGGACATAGGCCTGCTGATTGAGGACCACTTTGATGTTACTAGCATGCACCATGGAGTCATTCATCTGGTACCACTGTCCATTGCTTGCCTACAAAGAGAAAAAGAAACAGTTTTTTTGTTTGTTTTTAAGTAAACACAGAACCTTGCGTTTTGAAATGATGTCATATTACAGTCATTTTCTTTTAGGATGTGCCTTTTTATAACTATGAAACTAGAGTGCTTTGTAAACAAATGGTCATCCTGACAATCATTTCAAAACAACCGCTGAGCCTCTATGTACTGTATGTACTGTATGTGGCGTCTGTCTCCTTGCCTTGACGTAGCAGTAGTAGTGGCCAGCATGACAGCTGTACCCAGAGTGGACCAGGACGGCGTAGAGGCCGTACATAACAGGATCACCTGAGCTCTGGGACATGTAGGGGCGAATGTTCAGGAATTCTGGGTAGCCGACGTCCTGGAAAACAAAAGAAACGGACTATGAGACACAGACGGATCTGAGACGATGAGCCTGTTGAACACGCAACGGCTTGATGTTTTTGTTTACCTTTGTTATTTTCCCTCCACTGAAGTTGGCAAATCTCTTCAGCGACACCGTCAGTACATTAGATGTTCGATGGACCGTGAAGCGTTTGGTTGCTGGCACTTTCTTTTTACACCTGAGAAACAGTTTCCCGGAACAGAGGTATGCCGCATGTCATTTCTCTCCGATTGCCAAGCAATTACAATTTGTGTTTGGTCAGGAGATTGATAACCCTTACTGTAGAAACAATTATTCAAGGCTTAATGATTTTCTTTGATTCTTTGAAATCTGAAGTCAGACAACGTAGGTTGTACTTACTTGGCACACATGTAAGCGTTCTCTCCGCTTAAAACGTCCGGCTTGACAAATAGTTCGAGGGCTCGGACAATATTTGCTGCTTGCTGAAGGAGAGGGACAGACAGAAAGCAACTCTGTCAAGATTAATTTGATTGGCAGAAGAAACAATTACTACCAGTATATTCAGATCTCATGAAACGTACCCGAATCTCAACAGCAATGTCCAGGTAAGGGTCATACGTGTCTGACACACTTTTACAAATGGAGCACTTGACTGAAAGAAAAATGTGACAAAATTAAATTGGTTTCCTTAAGTTATTTTTGAAGCACTTAATGGTGAGCACTAATATCATTTCGGCGGACATAACTTGGAAGATGGATATCAATACTAGTGGACGACCGATGTTTTTCAGACGATACCAATTAAAGGTGAAATAAGGTGGCCAATAGCCGATATACAAGACTGATATTTCTTCTGTGAAAATTTAGCTAAATATTGTAGCAATATTGAGCCCCTTTTCCGGTAAGTTGGCGATATGGTTGGCATCTACAGATTACGTGCCATGTCTAGTCTCATATGAACCTATATTCTAGTCTTAAAATGTAGCCTGCCAAAATATTGCTAATGTTTGGATATAAAATATTACTGTATTACACTTTTGACCTTCTTCTCTCGTTTCACATGATACCACTATTTTACCGCTAATGTGAGCCTGCTAGAGTCTGTGAAAGATGGTAATGTCGATAGATCAGCAATCCAATGCATCAGTCAACCCATAATCAATACATATGTTTCAAAGTACAGTCAGGAAAACAACAGGGCTGTCCCCTTGTAGTCCATTAATTGCTCTGTGTGGTCTTAGTCTGCCAAGACTGTTATTAGATTTTTATCATATTTCCTGAAAAATTATATGCACATCTCTAGTGAGTACGAGATTAGATGTTCGATGGACCGTGAAGCATTCAGTTGCTGGCACTTTCTTTTTACATCTTGCATTATTGCACATGGGAACTCAAATTTTACAGATTTGTCAATTTAATCAACGAACCAATTAGTCGACGAAGTCCTTGACTATTCATATTATTCTACTACGAATTTATTTAGTCGGGCACAGCTCTAGAAAGCAAATAATCTAACTAGGAGAAACAGATGTTTTAATTCACAATGTCCACAAGCTTTGTAGAGATCATTAAATTATCTGTTTAAATCAACTGTGTGCAGGAAGTGATTATTAAAGGACTTGAACCTGTCTTGATGGGGAATAATCTAGTTTAAACCTGGACAGATTATTCACGGAATCGTGCAACAGTCTTTGATTGAGGATAGAATTTAATGAAGCATCATGTATCATGCCTAAAGAAATACACTGTTAAGAAAACAAATATTTCTCATGCAAATGATCACAATATAGAATCAGCGTACAGATCTAGAAACAAATAAATGTCATGTGAATGAGAAACGTCTGTACCTCGTGACCTGAGGTAACCTCCAAAGATCTGATGAACCAGTGTGGTGGCCTGAGTCTGCCTGTCAAGCCTACAAAGCAGGAAGGAAAATTGGGTCATCACCTACTTTCAAAGAAGAACACTACGAGCAGTTCTGATTTAATACGCCCTCAAACTTAATTGCATGACATCTTACTTGGGGTAACCATTTAGACAGGCTTTCTGCATGGCGTCGATGGTGTATCGCAAAAACTCGTGGGCGTCCTCTTGGCTCCCGAAGCGAAAATGTCGGGCGATTTCTATTAAAGAAGAAAAGAAAAAAATAGAAAAAAAGGCCCCACATTAGACCTTAAAACCCTTGACTCCATCTCCTAACGGGAAACTGAGTTGGCAGAAATGTAATGTGATCACCACCGTATCATCATCATCATCCACTGCACAACACTCCTGGGAAGCTACTGATCAGATGAATGAGGGAAAGAGGAATAGTCACCACATCACAACCATGCCCTGCTTAAGACACCATACTGGAAAGAGATAGGGCTGTGACGTTTACCGCATTATCTCGGTCATGTGATGCCTACCGCGGGGTTGAGGTCATTACCGTCATCACCACAAAGAAGTCCCTTTTTATGTTATGCGCTCCATTGACGCAGCATGCGCTCAGCCCGACGCAGCCACCTCTCTCTGTAAGGCACGGTCTGACTCGATGCCCCGCCTACAGCATCATCACATTGGTTGAAACGTTCAGAGTGACAAGTAGACAGCCAAACAACACTCTTCTCCGTTAGTCTTAGAAGAGACGCGGGAAAGTCAGACGCTCCGTGAAGCAGCATGGATTAATTTGCCTTCAGAATGTTCTGCTTCGATTACTGGCCATTTGTATTTGGCAATAAATCCAGCGAAAATGCAGGAAAGGTTTGGGCTGATCCACATATGGGTGTCTCCAAGTATAGGAAAGGAATGAGGCCAGACTCTCCAATCTTACTTTGCTTTGTATGGAGTGGGATGTCAACAGTGACAAAGGCAAAGTGATTGGCCTGTCTGCCAGCATGAAGGAGAGGATGAAGTTGTGAAATGGAACCCTGATTATCTGTACATAGATCGTTCACCACTTATTTCATTCTGAGAGATTGTCACCCGCTGTTACAATGTTATTCTGCAACCGACCAACCGAGACTGAAGATTAGAATACCACTCGGTGAGTCAAACGCGCTTGTGTGTGCGTTTGCATTATGTGTGTCTCACGTCACCTGTGTAATCATATATACCACATATGCTTAATGAATGGATAGAAATTTGACGGAAGGCAATACTGTCCGTTGGTTTATTTTTAAATTTGAACCTCACGTAATTGTGCCTTTGCAGAAACAACAGCTTTGTGGATGGTAACGTATCAGTCATTTCCAAACGTTCACCCTTTCCGAACTTTGCTGTCTGTCAAAATGGGACACAAATCTGGCGGAGACGAATACAGCGTCAACCCTGTCCAACAAACGGATACTCCTCATTGAAAATGAATTAAAAAAACAGACGTAGACGGACAGACACAACGGGTCAATGTAGCCGCAGGCTAATGCCATTTTAACTTGTGAAGTGAGACCACCGTGTCTACCTTAGTTTTTTTGCTGGGCCTTATAGCTTTGCGGTAAACCGCCGAACCGTGGGGATACGTTGCTTTTTCACCACGGTAAGAAAACATCCATACCGTCACAGCCCTAGAAAGAGATCACATGAACAGAGGGAAACTAGAAAGAGCAGAGGAAAGTTTGCATTAAAAAAGAATTACCTCCTAGTAGCTAGTTCAAAGTGAGGCAAAAATGTCTCTGAGGTGGACTGTACATTATTAATGTTTCACTGGTTTTGTGCTAATGCTGCTACTCTCAGCCCGCAGTCACAAGGAGACAGAGAGGACACTGGGGAGGGAGGGAGGAAGGGAAGGAAAGAAAGACAAAGAAAGAGCAGGAGAGTCGACTGCAGCAGTTCCTAAGTAGAGGTAGAAAGCAGGTAAGCGAGGGGAGAGGAAGGTGCTCCCATGAGACTAGCGCATACTACCTCTCTGAGTCAGGGAGCAGCTCTCTCTCTCCCTCTCCCTCTCCCTCTCTCTCACACACCTCCCTGCTCTCTTTATAGTGTTCATTCAAAGGCTGCAGTCTCACAGGCCCATTAATGCACTGCAGTCTCTAGCTGCTGTCACTTGGACACTTCCAGTCTGTGTTGTTGCATCATCATGTCATCTCAGCTGGAGTCTCCTCCCCCTAGTCCTCTAGCACCACTGAGCACAAAGCTAGTCTCCAGCATTTACAACCTCAGTATGACAGCCAGCAGTAGAGTAGACACAATAAAAACTTGACCTGGCACACTCTGAAGCAGTATAAGAAAAATATGGATGGTTATCAGGTGAAGTTGGTGGTCTTACTTTTCAGGTCTCTGATGAAGGAGACTGGCTTGATGGCGTTGCCCGTGTTGGCAAAGGCTTGGATTATGTGGTTCTGCATCACGCAGATCATACAGAAGCCCGACTGGTGACCTGAAACACAGTTACAATGCAGTTAAGGGACAGGTCAGACCGAATGACAAGGTAAAGCATACTTGTGAGTAGTGATGCACCAATACCACCTTCTTAAAGCAGATACCGATAACGAGTACAGATCTGGTCCTACTTTTGCTTCACAGTATAGACTTAGACCATTAATTTGGACAAAAAAAAAGGTTGACATACTGTATTATCCACTTTTTCTCCATTAGAGAGATCTGAAATGCATGTCTAAAAATGCTGAAAATCATGTCACTTTAATATCTGACCCAACTGACATGGCTCTTTGTATTGGATTGTTGTATCAGGGAAATTCTCCATTACCCTATTTTAGCCAGTTATCAGCCCTATATCCAAAACCAGTATCGGTGTATACTCATTTTGTTGTGTAGTCTATTGGATCTAATTGGCTGCAGCACGTGACCCATCCCTGGTCAGTACAGCCTGATTGATTACTCTATTTGTTACAGGTGTGTACCTCTCCTTGTTTGAGAACTGAGGATAGTGTGTGGACTTTGTGGGTTTTTTTGTTAGCACATTATTCTGCATTGGAGCACCTTATGTACATACATTTCCTCTATTTTTGCATCAGTAAGCCTCTACTCTGGATGAGTAGTGAGTGTGTGGAATTCCTTCATCTTCTTCTTAATACTCATTTCATTCAGTGGCATTCAAAATCGGGCGCCAAGGTACTCACACGCACGACTGTGCTCCTTGGAGAGTAGGTAGTTGGCGAGTGGTGGGGTGTAGGTGAGACACTGCACGGTGGAGTTGAGGAAGCAGGTATTGCCCAGGTTGTGGAGGCCGGCTCCCACCCTGTACACACGCTCCCATTTCAGGGTGAGCTTGTTCCCGGGAAAGAGCATCTTCTGCGGGGCAGGGATCCCATCACTCTGGCCCCCAACCACATTCTCCGAAACTGTGGGAGGATTGCAGACAATGTAAGCTGTTGCCTCCATGCAGTAATGTACAGAATATACTAGGGCTGGGCGATATGGACAAAATATCTTATCACAATATTTTTCGTAGTTTTGATGGCATTTCATTTTCCAGTACAAATTACAATGTGACATTTTCTTATTGTTCTTTTTATGTTTTTATCTTGTAATACAAATACTGCTGCAAAGAACTATTTTTTGATTAACTGAAAAATATACAGCATGTATAATTTTGGATATGTATACAGTATATTGTGTATGGCGATATTGTAAAAATCCATACCCTTGCATGGATCCATGACGGTATACCCTCATATTCGGTATACCTCCCAGTCCTAGAATATTTAAGCAATAGCTCACAACAGGCTGTGGTATATAGTTATTATATCACAGCTAAGGGGCGTTGTTCAGCCCAACGTGAAGCGGAGGAGATATAATAGCCATATACCACGGCCTGAAGTGAGCTATTGCTTTTATAAAACGGTCACCAAGTATGGCAATAGGAAAGTTATAGACACACTCCAATTTAAAGTTTGTATTACTAATTTAATACATTTATACAAGGATATAGGTCCTCCTGGCTGCCTGCACATAGTGCGAGGTGGTTGCTATGCAACATACACCAAGTTAGCTTATTTATTTTTAGCCCTGCTAGCGAGAGAAGTAACAGCCGGTTACAGCAGGGATGCTATACTTATGACAATATAGCAGCTGCTAACTTAGTTTAATAAACTCTTATCGAGTCAGAGCGCATTCAGACCAAGCAGCAACGTTAACTGTTTAGACTTGCTAGCTAACGCTAATGTAACAGTTTAACGGTAGCAGCCCAACAAAGTTATGAGACAGCTAACGCTAAGTTAGCAGCTACTCATTAGGATAGCATCCCTGCATCACATCTTATTATTCCAACCATTCATAAATCCCTCTGGTATTTTGTATTATGCTCCAGTCAATCCCTCCTGCAAGCATTTAGCTAATGTTATGGCTTGTCAGCCTTGACGCTGCCAATAATGTTCTACATTTACATGTCACGCCAAAGCTCCAGCACACATGCAGCACATACCACTCATTTGGGTTAGCTAGATTAGTCAATAAAGTGCTGCCCCAACACGAGACTTGAGAACCACAGTTGGTTGCTAGTGGGGCTTTTTGTTTACGTTTAGCAGGCGATTATTTTTCAGTTCACTCTTCTGTGCTACCCATAGAACTATATCAAACCTACCACGTGCTACCACAGAGGTCTAGCAGGCACTTGATGTTAACGCTCCCCTCACTAGCTAGCAAGCTTATTTTCAGACGCAGAGTGATACTGAATTGTGGAAAGGAATTAGACGTCATAGCTGTGGTATTTGGTTAGTATACCACTGCTATGAACCAATCAGATTGCTTGATTTGAGCTACCCATTTTATAAACCTGTGTATTCACTGAAGATTATGACCAAGACAAAGCTAAAGTAGCGCTAATATTGTCATCAACCCAAAAGATAAAAATATTCCATTCCCTCTGTCTCCACAAAGCTTTTCAGTGAGAATTTACAAAAAGACCTTACCTTGCCTCTTTATCTGGGCAGGCTCTGTGGTCTTCTGGCCTGAGGCTCCCTCGTTCCTGGGGTTGAGGATCACATACTTGGTCTTGAGGCTGTCTAGTTGGTAGGAGAAGCCCTTGCTTGCAGGCTCAAACTCGATCTTCTGCAAGAGGACCTTCTTAGCAGAGGAGGCCAACAGTTTGTTGAGGTCGCCCTCGTCTCCCGAGTCCTTCCGACCTGGTTTCAGGGCCTCCTTGAGTTTATCTACTATTGGCATTGTTGGAGCATCACTGCGGAGAAGAATTGACAGGTGTCAGTGCAGCTGTAGTTGTTTAACACTTCGTGTTAGTAGGGGTGGAACGGTCTCAATACAGAATCAAACATTCAATAAGAATTACCTTTAACACATGTATCGAAATTTAAATCTGTACTGATGAGTCGCCCTCTCTTTCTCTTCCCTAGGTCTCATTATTTTCTCTTGAGGGATGGTATGGCTACTGCTATAAGCATACTTTTTCAGGCAAATTTTCTGTTTACGACTATACTGTGTAGTATATATATATATATATAAAATCTAGAATTAGAGGTCTGTAGTATAAATACATTTTAATGTATAAATAATAAAAAATTGTGACCTCAACATTGAAATTCCTATAAAATCTGAAAATGTGTGCGTCATTACACCCCTAATACTTAGGATTCATGATTTGATTGTGAGAACTAACAAAACAGATAGCAAGCCTATTTTCTTCTGTGACTGAATGAACTTCAGGCTTTTCCATCAGCAGTTTAGTGGCTACTTCAAAGCCTACAAGTTAAATTTCCGTTCTTGAGTCCAGTCAAGAACTGGCTATAGGCTCAAGCCAGGTGCTTTATAGAGACATATTGCAAGAGGACTAAGGGCATCTGAGGAGCCAGTTGAGACTTGGCAGCTGTCCCTGAAGTTATGCAAGACGAGGCAGCAGTCATCTTGTGTCAGAGTGGGGGGGGGGGTCTGACTGTGTGTATGAAAGAGAAGTTGAGCACTCTGAACAACATTTGGGAAACGGCTGTTAACTGCCAAGTCAGATTCCCATCTTCCATCTTTGCCTCTATCAGTCAATCTTATCGCTGTACTGTCCCAATACTGATCACAGCAAATGAAGGCTTGTTCGGTCAAGAAATTCAACCCCCATTCATCTAGTCTCATAGATATTTGAGAGCTCATAAAAAAGCATTTGAAAATGGACCAAAGTTGACAAATGACTGGATAAAAATGAGATGTGAATATTTGTGTGCAGGCTATGTACTGGCCCTTTAACAGCAGTGCGGCCTCTTCAATAAAAAGACCATCTCTGTGTGCAGATAACAGAGTGTGCACATTTCCACAAACCACCGTCTGCCTGTGTCAGCCGTTTGGCAAGTGAATGACTTCTGACGCTTAGTTTCCTGCATATGGCAATGGGAGGGCAGAATATGTTCAATGGGAAATGTTGACTGTGTAGTGAAATAGAGTAATTATTCAGCATCCCGCTGCCTACATTTACTATACAAAATGTGGCCAACATGGCAAGAAGAGAAAACATAGCCCTCAAGTCTGTACCTTTGATATGGCTCAAATAACATAGAATGGCTCATATCGTACACATAACAATGTGTAGCAGTTAGTAAAAAAAAAAAAAAACGTGTACATTAGCACACATGACACATTAAGACTACATGGCTGTTCAGCGAAGAGGGGACCATGAGAAGATGAGCTCATCAGAGCAGGCAGTGACATCCTGGAGAGGGAGGGAGGGGAGAGATGGAGGGAGGGCTGAAGGAAT
>OMKL01086908.1:0-12684 GCA_900302295.1 Parasudis fraserbrunneri | reverse complement strand
GGGGGTGGAGAAGCCCTCAGGGGCAAAGGTGGAGATGGCACTGGGGAGGGACAGTGGGCTGGACAAACCTGGAAGACACAGAGGAGAATGAACTGTCAGTCAAAGTGCTATAGCAATGTGTTTTTAAAGGACCATACCAGTCTAATTTTGACTTCTAGTTCTCACCATTACCAGACATGGCCCCGGTCTCCAACTCATTTTGTGTTCATATGTTTATATGGTGTGTGTTTAAGTTGAGCTCAGCTTACCTTACTAAACGGCATTCAAACTGCCACTGATGTTGAAAAGGGCTGGAAAATACTCCATGAGACTTGAAAGTTGTCTCAAAGTTGCTTGGCATATGTAACACAGCCTTCTGAAAACCACTGTGTCGTTTTACTCTCACTAACACTCTACTACAAGCCCCACATGTCGAACTTCGGCATTCAGCTGGGTGCGCTTGTTATTATCTCCCAGGTGCTCCCGGTTGCTGCGTGAATTTGAATGCCTTGCAGTAGAGTAATACAGTAACGTTAGCGAACATAAAGTTAGTTTTCACAAGGGTGAATTACCTATGCCTATGTATATGTTCACCCCTTTTCAACATCAATGGCAGTGTGAGAGGTAGGCTGGGATCTACCAAAAAATACACCTACTTACTACCTAATGGGTGTCCAGCTCACAGCTGGAATACACCCTCCAACCACTGTGGAAGATCGAACCAGGAAACTCTCAATCATCCGCCAGCTTCTCTACCTCTAGGCCAACCTGCTGAACCTAATTAAAGAGCCAGTGTCACCACAGGAGCAGCTTATCCTCAAGTCAAGATGAATGTGATTTCAGTTAGCCGTTTAGCCTACAGAGGCCATACAAGCATCTCTAGGTCCCTGGTCTATTACTCAGTAACATTATTCTTACAATCAATAACACATAAAAGCTAGCTTCAAGAACGACGTCTCAATCATTTTCTGAGCACCGATTAAATTCCGTATAGGCCTATATCAAAATTACCAGACGACCACAAAGTAAATGACGAGCCAACAGAGAATGTTTGGAAGTCTGAAATTAAACTGCTGGTGCCAAAACAATATGGCTCCGTGACAAAATGCCCAACAGCGAGTTCCAATGACTTCAGTGAAGGGTATTGCAGTGTCATCACAGCTCTTTCAGTGATTATCATCAGATTACCAAACACTGTTCCACGGCAAAAATCGTCCCTCTATCTCCTTCTATCTCCCTCTCTCTATCTATCTCTCTCTCTCTCTCACACACACACACACACACACACACACACACACACACACACACACACACACACACACACACACACACACACACACACACACACACACACACACACACACACACACACAGCCTCAAGGACACTCCGCCACATTTAATTCTACACTAATGCTCAAAACACTAATCCAAAACAAGTATTGCATCACAATTTCCAACACTCAACACACAAGTAGATTCCTTGGAGTTCCGTTGGCTTGATTCCAAGTAGTCGCGACACGGTGCCCTTGTGTCCATCCCCGCTGACTCTAAATAGCATCTCCCAATTTTCTAATCCCGGCAATTGTTTTAAATCGAAACCGGTTCTATCCGACCTGTGGAGTGAACAAGGACGGCGCATTAAGTAAACAGCACTGTTGTGTTATACAGGCTATAACTTTCACTCCTCCCCTCCCCCGCAGAAAGTAATACGTTGTGATGCTGCCCCTCTGCACTGTTATGTCCTATTGTCCCTGTATCATGTGTGTGGGGCGGGGAGATATGCCCAAAATATAATATCACAATATGTTTCATAGTTTTGATAGTATAACAGTATTTGAATGTATTTTGTTTTCCAGTCCAAATTACAATGTGATATAACATAGGCTATGTTTTATGTTATCTTGTAATGTCATGGTGCTGCTTCATTCAAAGCGGTCTATTTTCTTTAACTTTTAAAATATATATATATTTTTTAATAAATACTGCTGGCTGCAAGGACCAATTTTTTTGATGACCGTAAAAATATACAGTATATTTTTTACAACGTGTATACGATACATCGTGGACGACGGTATAGTAAAAATACATACCTTTGCATGGATCCATGACGATATACCTTCACATTCGGTATACCTCCCAGCCCTACATATGTGTCTGTTTGATACTGTGAAACTTACAGTTGTTCCTGTATCATTGTCACCTAGGCAAATACCTGTATTTTACCTCATACCATTGACTTTGTACACACACTGTGTACACACTGTGTGACACACCTTAGACAGTAAGTGACAGCCTAAAGAGTGAAGGATGATTCTTATCTTCAAGCCTTATTCACCCTCTCTCTCTCTCTCTCTCTCTCTCTCTCTCTCGCTCTCTCTCTTTCCGATCTGAGATTAGTCAAAGCATTGTGGTGATAATTAGATGAGCAAGCTGAAATGCCAACCTAGATGTCTGTGAGGTTTGAGTCCGGGATAAAGAGTAGAGTAGACGCCATATTAAAAAAGGAAACAGCCTCTACACTGTTTGGGACTGAAATGCACAAGCTACAGGGACATTTCTTCACCCTAGTGCCAAGATGGCCTATGTTTTAATGGCATGTGTCGGTATCAATTAAGCAATACGCTGATCAATGATCATACTTGATCATGGCATCCCTAATAGCTTGCTGGCGTAAGCATCAGTGTCGTTAATGCCACTGATGTCTATAATCTTTCTTCAGCAGACACTTGTCACATTATAGAGTGTGTGGGTAAAAACAGCTTGCTAGCCTTTCTTAAACTTTCTTATTCAAAGAACCAACGAGTGCTGGTAGCCGATTTCAACCAGGAAGGCAAACAATGCTAAAATGCCGTTTTTCAATGAATTGAAAACACAGAAAGCTTTTCACACAGTGTGGCAGATGTCTAATGAAGAGAAATAAGACGAAAATGAAAAAAATATTGTAAAATAAAAGTAAATTGTCAGACCATATTCACTTATTGTCAACCATAAGATGCCACACCAAGTCTTGCTAGCATAACTTTTGCTTGGAGCTCTGCTACTTGTAAGTGCAGAAAAGTACTTCATTGCTAGGTTTTTACTAAGATTTGTGCCACTTACTGGAGTAGTGAAATAATGTTTCTATGGCAACAGAATCTCAGTCTTATGGAAAGAGTTGACCCTGTTACCCGGTAAAATAAGATCTTGCTAGCGAAAGGTTTCAATTCTGCAAGGCAAATAAGCCCAAAATCACAGACAAAGTTTAAGCAGGAAATTCAGCTCTGTCACACTCTAAATGGATTTAACAGAGGGCCATTTATCTCCAGAGTTTAAAATGAAAATACCCAGCACCTCAATTCAATCTCTTTTACTAATGGGGGCTTCCGGAACAACATGCGAGAACTAATGATGATGTTGACTTTGTTGTGACATTCACATTAATGTGACAGTATACCTTTAATCTAGAATGTGGCACAGTGCCTGTAGACACTACACTAATGACTCCCGTTGCCAGAAATACCTAATAGGTCGAATTTAGTGTTGCTGACGACACGCTGCCACTGTAACGATCGTTGCTTCCTGATACCTTTCAGAGGGAACCACGTGAGCAGAATGAGTGATATTGTCATTAAAAGTCCTTTCACGGAATGTTTAGAATGCCCATCTGTCCTCCATGTCGGAAGAAACAACGGTTGCTACTGTATATGCAGAACAGTTGCCATGTGTTTATGATATATGAGAAATAGGCCTATATCAACAAACATGCAATCATTTGGTGTATCATTAGTGGATGTTGTAAAGAAGTCGCAGTGGAACAGTAATATCATGCTTTTCCAATGTTTGCCACTGCACAGAAATTAGACATTTTCCCTCAAAAGTGGTTACCAATGGTTACAGGCAGCCATGTTGGAAGAAAGAGAGAACTACACAAACATTCCGTGCAAGGCCTCTATTGTTGAGTGTGAAATCTGACTATCAGTATGCAAAGAGGCTTAATCACATGACTTGCTCACCAATGGAGCCTTCCACAGATGTGTCATTGTAGGGTACATTTACACAGTCACAGCTAATAACATTAATAATGGGTCTGCTCAATTTAGGTGTCTGTGAAAAGGATCCATTGGGACAGTTATAACCATAAGCTTGGTGCAGACGCATGTCAGCAGAGAAATACCGGCGGCCTGGTGGTTAGAGAGACTGTCCCCCAACACAAACATCCCAGGTTCCATGCCAGCAACAGTCAAAATGTGTCCTAACCTGTTGAAGAGTCCACGGAAGACACTGAACCACAACCTGCTCCAGGGGCACTCCTGCACTCTGACCCCTCTCCGGTAAAGTGCCTGCATGTATGTGTGTCTCACAGCGATATGTGACAACATCAATTCCTATTCACCCTGTGTGTAAAAGGGCGACTGAGGGCTGTAAATGCCTGCACTTCTCCACTCAGCAGAAGACAGCTGTATTGTTGAATCAGTGGTTAACTGTGCGAGTCTGACTGCACAAGCGAGTTATAAGATAGTCTAATACACGATGAGGTGTGCAGTTATTGAAAAATAATGTACCATGCGGGGGCTAATTGGGTTTGCCTCGGCGAAGTACATTCATTTTCTATTACCTCGGAGTGTATTTTCCTGCTATCGCCACTTGCCGAAGACATTTATTCACCTTTTCTAGGGTAAATTGTTATGTGTGCTTTTTAAGATAGTCTATGTGGAGCTGTACCGAGCATTCCCCTTATAACTGAATAGGCAATGTGGGCAATACTACTCATGAAAGCCAATACACCTAGCCTAAATTTATTTCAGTAGAATTGTTTTCAATGGAGAGTTTAAAGTGTTTTTATAATGGGGTCCTGCACTTACATGAGTGTAAATTATATATATTTTTAAAATGTCATGAGCATTTTTTTGAACAGTGATTTTTAGTATCACACGGTCTAAAATGTTGCTGCATTACCATTTACCATTTACATAACATTACAGGCCAGTGGCCTTAACATCAGTAGTTATGAAATGCTTTGAGCGGATGGTTTTATCTTATCTCAAACCTATCACCAACCCCCACCTTGATCCAATACAGATTGCATACAGAGCAAACTGCTCAGTGGATGATGCGATAAACCTGAGTGTACACTATGCTCTATGTGAGAACTCTGTTCATGGACTTCAGTTCCACCTTTAATACCATCATCCCTGAACAGCTCCAGGAGAAGTTATCACTGCTGAGTGTGGACCCCTCCATTAGCCAGTGGATCATGGATTTCTTAACCAACAGGATATCATATCCTGGGTCCTCACGTCTCTGATCCCCATACCACCAACACAGGGGCACTTCAAGGATGTGTGCCATCTCCTTTTCTCTACTCACTGTACACCAACAACTGCACCTCCAACAACCCCACCATCAAGTTGATTAAGTCTGCAGATGACACGACCCTGGTGGGCCTCATTAAGAACAAGGATGAATCTGCTGACAGACAAGGGGCGTCCCACCTGGCTGCGTGGTGCTCTGAGAACAGCCTGGAGCTCAACACACAAAAAACTGTTGAAATGGTCATAGACTTCCCCCTCCCCACATTCACCCCTAGTAATCAACAACACGGCTGTTAAGGAGGTGGAGTCATTCAAATTCTTAGGCACCACCATCACCAACGATCTCAAATGGGAGACATACACCTCCTCCATCATCAAAAGGGTTTACGGTGGGATGTTCTTTCTTAGACAGCTACGGAATCTCAACGTCTTTATTTTAGCAGCAGCGACATTTTAGTCAAAATTGACTATGCACAAAATCCTGTATTAATTGAAAGGATACTAAGGTGGCGCTATAAGGGTCTCTGCCTGCAGAGGGCGCTTGAGTTGTATACTGCACTTGTCCTGTTGTCTGTTAAGTTTTTTTTACTTTAGTTTTTATTCTTATATTTTTATGTCTTCTTATGCTGATCTGTCAAGACAAATTCCCGTGTGTCTGTGTGATGCATTTGACGAATAAAAGTGAGTCTGATTCTGATTCCGATTTGACCCAATGGGTATGCACTCTAAATCTGGGTGTAAGGATTGATTGGTTTGTAGACGCTTCACTCAAACGGTCAACTCGCCATATGTGAAGATCGGAACACTAACAATGGAAAGAACCTTCACACAACTGCTCAAGTGACCGTTCTCGTTTGTCAGAGGAAAGCAACAGTTGTGATAGGAGGATCAAGAAAAGAAGGCAGGGTTTGAGATAGCTCAATTGTGACAGGAGTCATCTGGGCCATGCTACTTTCCACCAGTCTTTCTATCTTACCCAGCATTGCCAGACGTATGATAATTATCGTATTTGTACCATAGTATTAGTAGCTGTAATCAGTCTAGGCTATCTCATTTTAATTAGTTTCCCGATACTATCAGGATAGTAAAATATGGATCCTACATCTGTGTTTATGCATCTCTTCTCACTTGGCATCTTTCCAGCCAATCATGGTTGTTGTGATTATGAACATTGAGTCATGCAAAGTTATTGATTCACGTCCCCTTTTAGTTCCTACCTGTGTCATGATTGTAACCTTAATTACTGTACACATATTTTTGGATGATTTATCTTGGTTATGACTCACATATGATAATTTCCCTCTGGTACGATACTTTGACATTTCCCATCTGGCAATGCTCATCTTACCCATGGTCAGCAGAGGGCCAGTGGTCTTTTTATCTTACCCATTGTCAGTGGTGGGCCGGTAGTGACTGTGGCAGCTACACCAGGGGGAGGTGTGGGGCTGGCAGGCGGCGTAGTCTCAATTCCACTCTCTTCCATCATCTTCTCAGCCTCTGCCTGCATATAGTGAAAGAACGGACACTTATTTGACATATTTAGTTACACTCCTTGATTATGACCAAGTAAATCTCAAAGACAGATTGACATTTTCTAATTGGACAAGTGATTTACTAAGCCCCCTCTCTCTTTCTCTTCCATCCCTTCTACTCTTCCCTCTCACAGGCAGTTGTGAATGACAACATATTCTACAACTTCTTGTTCATCTCATTTAATCATGATGATCTTGGTGGATGGTTGTCAAAATACTTTGTTCACACCAGGCTATGCTTTTCAGCATCATGCATTTGCAGTGCATGGCCTCCTCTGCTGGCACAAGTGGTATAAAAGCAAGTCTGACAGTTAATTTACATCTGCTTTGAACATTTTACTTGCACCAATACATTTCACAAAAGGCAGCTAGTTACAGCACGACTCCTTGACTTGTCAAAGCTTGGTCATATCATGGAAGCCATCAACTCAGCTGACGCCACGTCGTCAGGCAGTTCAGCTAATGTTAGCTAATGCAAGCCAACTCTGTCTAGTGACCTAACGACTGTTGCGGAGATGAGCTTATATTTTAACGTAGTCCAAACAGAAGTTCAGACGATAATGATTCTGACAGGCTCAGCGCAATGATCAGAAATTCTGTTTTATGCTTGGACTCAAACTTGAATTATTTGCCAACAATACACACACATAGCGCTACAGCTAAAGCTAACCTCTGAAATCAACGCAACCAACGTTAACTTATAGAGGGCTCCTCGGGCTTCATTTACACAAGGTCACATTTACATTCATACCTGTTGATATTTGATCTTCCAGTAGAACAAGACCGGCGAGGTATCCAATTAGCTATCCAGTTTGAGTGTTGAAAGATGAAGCACTTGTCTGCTAGCACGGCTAGCTCAGTGAACGACGGGCACGATTTGATGACGTCAGATATTGCCACGTCTTGCATTCAGGTCTGAAGCTATCCGTGTTATGATGACACTTGAACTGTGATAGAATAGTTCATATAGCTATGTCCTTCCTGCAGGCTCTTTATTTGTCTGTTTTTTTTCCCTGGTCTGCTAGGTTGTTGCATTCCAAGTAGGCTAGCCTAGTTGAGCTTCAGGTTTTCGTAGTGCATGAGACACCCTGCATTTGGCATCTAACAACGCTGACATTTCACTGACTCAATAAAGTCATCAGATTACATTAGGTATTGATATGGTGCAATCCAATTGATTATGTTTCTCATTTCAATTTATTGCAAGGTAATAATTATGACATTTTTAGCCTATTTCAATGTAGCTTAACCTCCCCAGACCTTTAACATCCACACTCCTAATGAATTGGATTGACTATTCATAGTATTCTCATGCTCATAGAGTTGGTCATGCCTACCAATATAGTGAAGTGCCACAGCTCATTCGGACCACAATGGAAATATTGTTTATCCTGACCTTTCGTTTAATGTAGTTAATGCACTCACTGCACTCACTGCCTCAGCAGAGCTATTTTTTTTATTTTATTAAATTGACAAATAAAATCAACCAATCAATCCATCAATCAATCAATCAATCAATCAATCAATTGGCTTCGGTTGTTTATTATTATAGATTTGGCCAGCTGAGCTTCCATGTGAATTCCATTTTAAGGTGGATTTTACCTTTAAAGCCATCAGTGCCTCAAACCCTGGGGTAGAAGGAATACCTCTCTGTGTTGTCAAGAAAATTGTTGTTGATCTTCATCATCTCTGGATCTTATGCTGGTCAGATCCTCAGACAGGAATGAGGCGTTGTTCAGCAATGTTCAGGTCCAGAATAGTAGGAGGGTAAGAGACCATCTCCTGCTTCTTCTCCCAGAATCTGAAGGTCAGGTTGCCTGTATGTGCTTGGCCACATCCATCAGTGGTCCTTGTGCCAGAAGTAGTTGTCACATTTGGAGAACAGATGTTTTCATTTAGACTGTGGCCTGGAAGTTCTGAAGGAATGAGATGTCATCAGATTTCAGCTCCTCTGTGGTCTGGATAATGGGTGACAGGGGTAATATACGTATATACCTTTTGTGGCATCTTTTCCTCATCTTCCTCCCTCAGTGCAGCTGTCCTGGCCTCTTCCTCCTCTATTGTAGATAAAAACAAAAAGTAAAAGTATCTTCTTAAACTGCCTCTATGTGTGCTGGGCCTGGTCCTGCATATTTTGCTAGTTTGTCACATTCTGGTAGCTATTCTTCTACACCATCCAATTGTGACTCCAACATTCTAGCTAACACATCACTGAGCTGCGACCTGCAGTCTGCTGCAACTTTATCAGTCAGTAAGAACTTGTGTTTGGTGTGGTTTTCAGTGATCATCCTCCAGACACAAAAACGTGAGTTTCTCACAACGCAGACTGACCTCCGTCTCTGGTGGGCTGTGCCAACATCTCTCCTGTAAGGAGGTTCATCAGAACCAGGTTACGAGGAAGTCCAAATTCAGTGCATAAATACCTACAAACTGGACATTCATCTAAAGCCTTTGTTGTCCAGCAGCCATGCAGACAGGATCAACAAGCGGTGGCCATAAAGAAGGACAGGATCATTAAAGATCCCACCCAGATGTATTTTAAACACTCTAAATATGTATTTTTTCCCCAACGAATGGTTCAATGAACTACTGGAAATGGCCTAGTAGCATCTCTACACCTTTACCCTAATTGAGAATGCAAGGATCTATGAATACGCAAATTGGCAACAAGCACCCATTGATATTTTACCAGAAATTCAAAGTTGAAAGCTTATATTCTTTCAAGACATGTCAATAACTACTAAAAGCTAAAAGTGTCAAATTACCACATATTGGATCATGATAGATTTGACTTATTAGTAACATCAAACATGCAACTCATATTTCAGGGAAGTACAGAGAAGCTCTCCCTCTCCAGAAGAAGAATGTGAAAAATCCACTTTGGTGACAAGTTTTGCACAAATAGCAATCTCCAAGAAGAGTTAACCATAAAAAAAACATGCTTTTGTGTGAAGGGGATCTTTAAAGATGGTGAGATCCTTTTGGGTTTCTCATAGTTGGGACATGAGATTATCTCTGCTATTTTAAATGGTATATGGCAACTCAGATTGAGTATCCCAAATAATATCAGAGTGCATGTAAGCACACCCATTATTGTGCATGTATGATTCATTTGGGCATTTCTGAAGAAAATCACAGCTTGTTTACAGTAGTTGATTTCTCCTTTGGAGGTTTGATAAGATTGTGTACCGTAGCAATCGATGCTCCCTCGATTCTGAAAGTGGCCTGCCCTGTATAAACATATAACCTGAATGAAAACAGGCTTTTTTCCATCACATTTTGTCATTTTATTCAAAAGCATTTGCACAAACAGTACTATAGTGTAAAACAAAACTGAACAAAATGCATCATAGATAATAACGAGTGGTGGTAGTATGCTAAATCATTGTCATGAGTTTTCTTTGGGGAACAAATGTGTAGCCCGCATCTGGCCATACCTCCTTCTTCTCTCCATTAGGGGATGAAGAACCAATTGGAGAAACAAATCGATTTGTTTGTTGAGCTCATGTAAATCTCAAGCCTATAGGCTACATTTCAGAACAGTTAAACCTAGGTACCTCAGTGGTATATTCAATACATTGTACGCTTATCCATATGTAAATTCCAACACAAAACAAACAAACAACGATTCCTGTGCATTTGTCAGATACAAAAGCCTCTGTCAAGTTTGTCATGTTTTCATATGAATTGTTCAGACATACAATATATTTGAGTCTTTGAGTTGGACCTCAGTTGGAACACATACGGTATAAAAGGACCCATTTAGTCCCCTGTAACTATTTTCTATCATAAGAAACAGGGTGATGTTTACATTTTATACATTAACATCAAAATCCACTTCTCATTTTGAAGTGAGTACAACTATATACATTATATTACAAACACATTTTGTAACCGGCTCAGAATAGCTTAAGACTATTCGCTATTTTAGGCCATTCAGAAAGCAACGAAAAGAAATGAAAAAATACAATACAATCATTCTAAAGCTAATGTTTTTGAGCAAATTCTGTATATAAGGAGGTGTTTTAAGTGATTTTTTTTATTGTTCTCATTTCATCTATTCTTTCACAATGCCAAAGTCCAGCTTAAGCATAACATTATCATTTAGACATGTTGAGCCCTTTAAATTGCACAGCATTAAAGATCTGCAACTATTTGACTAGCAGAAGAGAGTGTGTTATTTAATAGTTCCTCCTCTTCAAATTCTTAGGTTAATTTGGTGCTATGTTGATGTTTTATTGGTAATGTGTTGGTGAAGTCACATTATGTTCCAAGATGGAGATACAATAGCACTATTATGGCATCACATTTAGCAAACAACACATTTTGTAGCATCCATTACTGACACAAAACTTCAACCACAGCCATTGATTACAAGTTTTCTATTGCAGCCATATTAACCCCACCATCCTCCACCATAGATGTTGCTAAGTAACTTGGGATTCTATGCTTTCTTATTTAATTTTATTTTCATTGGACATGCCCTTATGGAAAAAAATATGGTAGAATGATGGTAAGTTACTGTATGTACCGCCATGGTACCACTTTTGTACTTAAATAATACCATGGTATAATTCAATTTAAACCATGATGCTGATGGTAATATCATGGTATTTCCATCATAATTTGGTCATTACCGTCATCGTAGTGACCAAAGCATGATGGAAATACCATGATACCTTTTGGTAAGGGTCTCTCCATGGTGATGTTATGGACACTGTTACCTATGTGCAGCTAACACTTGTTAACTGGGGGTGGGGCGGAAACATCGAATTCATTGTAAATCCTGCCCAAACTCTGTCGAGCAATCGCTCTGAGCAGAACCACAGAATGTTTTTTTCTTTAATGACATCATAAGTGGCATATCAGCTGAGCTAGGGCTAAGAGAACTGCACATTCTTTGTCCAAAGTTATTTGTGGCCCAGAGCAAAGCCAAGGCTAATTTAGCCCAATTTCATACTGGACGAGTCCACTGGCCCAGTTCTAATAGTCCAGTTAGCCATGGGGTGAATGCAGCTAGCCCTGCGCTAGATGGGCCATTCAGCTCTTTTTTTCTGTGATGATTATTGTGATTCTGATGAAGATCAAGGATTGAAATGTCAGTAATGCATAGTGATTTTTGCAGTGCAGTGTTGTGTGGAGTCTGCAATATTGTCATATACCTTTGTTTAACTAGTTAGATCTTTTCTTCTTTTTATATGTATTTACATGTAACCCCCTAGATCGATAATAAAAAAGAATCTTCAAATGGCACCTTTGGTTAACTTTAGTACTGATCAAACACCGTCTGACTAAATTAGATTTGATTAAGATGTGTGTGAATATCCAAAAGTTACACTGTCAAACATCTTTAAATGCTCAATGTACAACTATATCCAATCCTCCTGACATGACAATAAGTGAAACAAAAGTCAAAACAATCTATTGGCAAATTTACTGAAAATGCACTGAATTAAGCGATTTATAATACTGTTAAGTTCATTGTTACAAAAATAAACTGAGGTTTGATTCGTCCTTGAATGTTATAGGTAAATGATATGAGTCACAGGTGTGTGGAATGACTTCATGAAGACTTTGTACTTCGCGAAAGAAAAAAACAGCTGTACCTCAAAAGTAAACTCCCACCTTTCAGATACCAGCTTTTTCAGATATAACAGTCACGCTAAATTGTTAATAACAAACAAAACAAAACAAAAGTGTGACACATGTATGAGCATAGAAAGACTTCTTTCACTCGCAGCAAATACTTGATTAAGAATGATTACAGTGATAATAAGAGAAGGAGAAAAAACTGCAACAAAACAATAGTATCACAAGGGGAGATATGTTGCAATTGAGCGTACAGTGTGTCTGTGAACACAACGGCCATCCATTGGCTGAGC
>OMKL01086907.1:0-13551 GCA_900302295.1 Parasudis fraserbrunneri | reverse complement strand
TCGGCTTGTCCTCACGAGGGCCATACTTGAGTAGGCAACATGTCTGTGTTTTCTTTTCTCATTGGTGTTTTCTTCACTAGACTCAGTCAGACACCAGTCCCAGATACCTCAGTCAGCGTACGTCATGCAAGGAGAGCTCAGCTGGTTGCCTTTGTCTCAAATGCAATGCCATAGTGTACCATAACATGACCATAACATTGAATGTCCGTTATGCTGCTGTGACTATTCCAGGATACTCAAGGATTTTTAGATGTACATGTGTTCTTTGTTAATATAATTCTAACAAGTGATAACTCTCCATGATATTATGTGAAGCTAATATTCTTTTGACTAGGTAAGCTCTCAGCTGCTTACTCCTCCAGACTGACCTCAGATATTCTGACGACAAGTACCTCAGGCTTTTCTACATGTATATCTCAAGTTTTGTTAAGTATTTTATTGTGTTTTAGTAGTTGGAAATATTTTATTGCCGGTTTGCCTCTGTCAATGGAGATTTTTTAACGGAGCCTGACCAGTCGTCAAGGTGTTAATGCTGTACAAAACGTAAAGAACAGAGGCAGATTCTTGTAAATAGACCTGTACACACAGTTGCCGAACACTGATTTTATACAGTACCGGGGCATTATCGTTTTCATCTCACATGAATGATAAGGGACTTCTCACTTTCACCCTCTGTATTTAAAGAGTCCATTTGACATTCAGCCCTGTCATTTCTTTCCCCTGATGTGTTTTCTATTGAATTTTCAAGAAGGTGGTTGTGTTACTGATTTCTATGATATATTGGTATCATTTCCTCTGGGTCAGAAGCTGTGTAGGTAGCACTTAACATTAGGAACGTTTAGTATGTAGTTACATTGTCTCTTTCAGCAAAAAAAAAAGAAGAAAAAGAAGGCGATGGTTGGGTGTAGATGGCTACTGCGATGGTCACTCACTCAAAATGCCAGTTTGAACAGTATTACCTCAATATTCCTCTGCTGATGTGGTGTTCAAATCTGATCTGTGATAGTTTTAGCCAAGTTGGACAATACACAGGCCCGCCATGTAGTATTTGGATTGGTTTTTGTGGCCAGACAGCAAATTGAACAGTGGTCCGTAGCAGCTGCACCTTTTTCAGGCCTGATTTCTAAATGAAATTACAAAACACCACGGTACAACATTTTGTTTAGTGTATCCAAAATCGATATTGATGTTAACAGATAATGCAGCCTCATTACCAATTGGCAGTAGCACATGAGCAGTCTATGGGTCCAGCAATATTTATTATACAGCAATAGTAATTTTGAATATCATAGTTCTAGTCCTAACACTCAGCTGTGACTTATAAATTGATTTCCTTTTGGGGATCAATTAAGTACCCCTTACAAAAAAGTATTATGGTATTTCCACCATGGTTGTGACCAAAAAAAACTGTCACTGCACCATCGGAATCATAGTTTCAATTGGATCGTACCATGGTATTGCGTACCAAGGTGGTACCATGGCAGTCCATTACTTTTACCCTACTACCATCACACTACCACAATACTTTTTCTTTTGTAAGGGACATCTCATTGTACCTGGCCCGTGTTCAGATGGGATAATGGTTTGAAACCTTCAGAAAAGGGACGTGTCGGAACGCTCCAGATTTACTTTCCACCTGAGCGTTTTTCAGAGAGTGACCTAACCGTGACCCAGGTGCTTTCACATGTTGTGCCAGACAACGGCGCCGGTCGCAGGGGGGGGGGAATCCCACGCAACCGGTCGTTCCGTTTTCTCCCTAAAACGGTGTCTTACACTCTCAGCTCCTCTGAACAGTAAACCAGTTACCTCATGCAGTACCTCATTACTAGTACCACTCTCACTAACGCAGAGAGAGAATCTCCTCTTCAAAAAAAAAGAAAGAAAAAAGTACCAGTACCAAGTATCGTGTATATATTTACTTGACAATGTAAAGGGTTTCTTCCTTTTCATGTTTGAATCCTGTGAATTTTTTTTTTTTTTTTTTTTTTTTTTTTTTTTTTAAATTTTATTTACAGTCTATTGTTCATTTCTCTTGTGGTGTGAATGTGCATGGGGGGAATCTTGTGATCTCCCCCCATTGAGTGACCTGAGTGTGTGTGTGTGTGTGTGGTGACTGTATGTCTTCACAAAAAAAAAAAGTATGAATGGTAACTATCTGTGAGCTAAAACATTTAGAAATATAAACTAGATGAGAGTACATCCATCTTTTTGTATATTAAAATAAAGGCAAAACACTGATTAACCATGAAATGGAGTCCTTTGTGTTGTTATTGTTCTGACACCATGTCAGCTGCTGACACACTGCTGCTAGTGTCTGGTGGATTAGGGCTCTTCCTCTTTGGTGAGGATGAAGGTTTGTGGTTGGCCTGCATCCCCAAACATCTTCTCTTCACTTTACCTGGTGAGATCATGTTGGCTTCATCTTAATTTAATTTGGTTTGAAGACATTCATTTCACCTTTATTTGGTCGTTAAAACTGGGCTTATAATGGTCTTTTTATGATTCCCAAATGTCTAGAGTTCAATGAGTTGGTTTATTTATCACAACAATAAATCTAGCAATGTGTCTCTGACCAAAGTTTGCACTGAACCTTGATAACCTATTAAATGCAAAGTCTGCAGGAGAAAATCTGTGTCTGAGCTCAAAGCAAATATTCTGAGTGGTTATTCATCTGTTAAATTTTCTTTATGAGTTATTTTCATTATTTTCATTTATTTTCTATTTATCATTATTTTATTTATTTTTGGGGTAGCTATATCTGCCCATTCTGGAATCAGGCATCAAAGCACAATGCCAACCATCTTACATCATTGCACTAGATGGCAGTAGTTGTACTTAGAAATAAAGACTGTGGCCTATTTATTTATTTATTTATTGTTGTTGATGATGATGATGATGATGATGATGATGATTATTTTAGTTATTATTTATTCATTTACATTGGATACTCTGTAATGGTGTGCATTTGACATTCTTCCATTATCTTTGGCTCATTCTTCAGTGATTGTTGATCCTCAAAATGTTGCCTACTTTCAACTCTTGTGAAATAATTCATTTTAAGCATTTGATCAAAAATATTTGGCAACTGTATTTAGTTGTTAATGTAACAGCAGCAGCAACAGCAACAACAACAACAACAACAACAACAGCAACAACAGCAACAACACCTCACAAACAAATGTAAAATAGATGTATTCTAAACTACAAATGTTAAAATAGTCATTTTCCCCACAACTTTATTTAACGCTAAGATTTACAAAGAACAATGTTAAAGTGAAATCATCACGAGTAATTAAATTGTAGATAATGGGCGTTGCGCGGTATATCAGTCATTCAAACATCAATCTACTGATGATGAAAATGTTAAGAGGATGGCAAAACAGCTAATACGGCAATAAATCATTGAACTATATGAAATAAACCGACTGTGCGCGTCTTCCATTCGCTGAGAAGAGACAGCCAGTAAAATTAGCTTGAAGCGTCACGTGACATAATGCTGAATAGTAAACGGAGAATGCGCTGCCGATGGAACTTCTCTGTACAGTGCTGTGCGTCTAAAAACGGAAAACTTTTAGCCTTTGTTTTTGGCGAAATAAGTCTTTGTCCCTTACCCGGATATATCTTGTAACATTTTCTTGAGATCTTTCTCACTATGTCATTAAAAAGCAAAGCAGGTGAGTTTCTAAAGCATGTTTTTGATAGCTCAAGATTTGCGCTCGAATGAAATATCATGCCAGTACTAGTAGTGCAGTTTACATCGACTTCGTAGTAGACCGTGTAGCTACACTGTTTATAACTGGAGTAAAACATCCGTTTTGATATGGTCGGGGAAAATGTTGACACGTTGCTCTTTTATTTTATCAACACCACTGCATAGCTAGTCCTCCTATGTGCAGCTTAGGCAACTAATTTTGGTCTTTTTCACTTTGGATATCTGAGTTCATTGCAATAGTGTTTTTGAAGTGACATTATAGATTTGCAAGTGCTGTCATCTACAAAAAAATGTGCTAAAATTCCCTCATTTATTTTAGTTATGGTATTAAACATGTACAGTAGGCTTATAAGGCTTTACTAACGTATTCATAAGATAATGCAGACGGTGTGTGACATTTATCTCTATTGCAATCTTGTTCATCACTCCCCTCTCTCTCTCTACTCCCTCTCTTTCTTCTGTCTCAGAGTCAATTGTCCAGACTCTGGAAGAAAGTGAGCGCAGAGGCTAGCTGGCCTGGTGCACTCTGGGTAGAGTGGCCTGGCCTGGGGCTGGCTGCAGCAGTGTTGGCCGCTGGGATGTTGCGGAAGAGCAGCAGCAGTGGTGGAGGGATTAAGCGCACCCAGGGGCCACCACGCCACCTCTCCAACCCTCACACAGGATCTCTGTCCGCTGGCTCCACCAAGACCTGGGACATGGGCCGCAGCTCTAAGAACCCCAACCCTCTGAGCAGCATAGGGCTCGAGACGCACATAGTGGGCGCCCCGGGGGTAGACCCAGACTATGTCATGCAGCTGGTGAATGATGTTCGCAGGTTCGCTGATGTGCTGCTCAGCCTCAAAGAGGCTTTCCATTCTAAAGGTGAGTTCAGGAGAGGCTGAGGTGTATTGAAGGTGGAGGAGATGAGACACGAGACAAAGATTTGTGAATGCATAAATTAGCCGACCCTTAAACAGAGAACAGTGTTGTGGATGCGAAGCACATTTCCTGTGAGACGCCGCTAGGGGTAGAGCGGCTAACCGTGAGTGAGTTACTGCATGAGTCAGTTGTGTGACATCGCCGGTCATAGAGATGCTGCTTCGCATCTAAAAACACGAGAACAACAGTGCCATTCAAAAAGGTCACAACGGGTGAGAAATACAAGAAGAGAGAACACGCACACCAGAGAAGAAAGGCTCAGAAGAAATAAACACTTCTTGAATTTGCAAACCTCTTCCTAAAATCTACAGTATCACTGTTTTCATGTTACAGCAGGGTAACCAAAGCCGCACAAACTGTACTGCTGATATAGTACCAGGGAGAGCCATGCAGGTGAACCTGTGTAGACTCAGATTAGAGTGGGTTGACAGCCTCTCTGCCAACGCGTCTGAGAGGCCTCTGGCTGTCCGCTAGGTCACTGACATGACTACATACACACACACACACACACACACACACACACACACACACACAGGTCCAGGTTTGGGAATATGGGAGTGGGTTGTTTTGCCATTCCTCCGGCTGGAGGAGTGAGACCTTAGTGGATGGGTCGCGGCTTGCGTCGTGCTGAGTGTTGCTCCGAGCCGTCACAGAAACATTTGGGATATTCGCCTCCCCGCAAACACCGGGGCTCTCATTATTCAGGGGTGGGAGATGGAAATTGTCCCGCATGACCCGTGATATCTCCTCAGCTATTCGTCTTCTGGATGACTGGTGTGTTTTCGTTGTTACTCTCCTGTCTCAATGACACTCTCTAAGAGGTTAGGATGAATACGGCATTACTCATGCGTGATGCAACTTAATGCTGCCATGTTATGTTCTGTCCAAAAAGGAGAGAACCTCACACAATGCTCCCAGCGCTCCCATGTTAATTTGGATACTAATGTGACACTAATATGTAGACCTCGTGACGAAACGTTTGTCCAAATTAACTAATCAGTTTGTAGACTTTTCTCCTTTTTATTCCAATGGGCTCCTTTTCATTTTGTGTCCAGGTTCAACTTTGAATTCTAATCTCTACTGTTATAACAGTGTAAGAAAATCTAAGCCAGGTGTTAAAAGTTTTTCCTTCTCATGTTACGTCCACCATCTCCATCTTCCCATAACCTCTTAAATTGAAGGTTTTAAAACTCAAACCAGGTGTGTCTGACCACGTCCTGAGGCCAACGTTGGTAGAACACTGGTGAAAGTAGGTCACGAGTTAGGCTAGTTTGGAAATCCGTTTTACCAAGAGTCTTGACTTTGTTTACGAGATATTAAAAAAAAAATTTTAAGAAAAAGAAAAAGGCCTATGCCTAAATCCTTATGACTGTAGAACACAAGACTTGTTTTATTAAATCAAGGGTTGCATTTTGTTCTCATATTCTAGCTGATGGAGACACTGTTGGTCATCTGCATTGGTGGTGGTGGCTATCTCTTTTTCCCAGGAGGTCTTGGTCTTGTTCACTGGTTTTTTTGTGTCTCGGGGTTTGTGATTGTAATTGGATTGCATTAATGGCTTGTTTGTTATGGTCTGAGGGGTCAAGCAGGTCAGCCTGGTCTAGAAAAAGCAACACACAAAGGACTGTTTTCTAGTGATTTAAAGTAGCTGGAGATAAGCACGTTAGATGGACAAGCAGGAAAAGCTGTAATGATGGTGAAAGAGATTCACTGAAAGAGGGAAAAGGCAGTATACAATTAAGGGGTGTGCTAAATAAATATGCTATCTAGAGTAGGCCTATATATTGTGATATTTTCTGTCACAGTATATTAGGCTATTAGTCTACTTAGTCTACGTTGATGGTTATTAAAATGGTCAGAATTTAAAAACCATTGGTTTACTTATTTATTTGCATAATTGGGCTACTAAGTATAACCTTAAAACAAAAAATAAAAAAAAAAAAGCTAAATGTTTATAAATTCAACTGCAGACACTGATGAAGGCCAGAGGGCTGAAAATATTCTGTCCACCATGGGATTAATATAAGCCTTCAGTAAACAATCTCATCAATGTGTGCGACCCAAAATTAAGATAAGACCATCTTTTACAGTATAGAATTGCACATTGTGGAAAATTGCAATTGCGGAATGGCATTATGTAGCCTATTGTGATGCCCGTCCCTAACGGAGATATACTGTGTTCAATAAGCTGGCTTTGTCTGGGTTCATGTGTAGCCTATGTTCTTGGGATGGTACTTTATCCCCCTTCTACTTTTCTGTAAAGACAGAAATGTATGGTGGTATTATCACCCATAGTGTTATGGTGGTATGGTGTTATGGTGTGGGACTGGTAGCATGTGTCAGTCCTTTGTACCAAGACAAAACAAGCAGAAAGCAGCAGGGTTCCATGTGTTTGAAGAAAGCTGAAAACAGCAGGAAGGAGAGGGAGGCACATGCCAGCTCTCCTGTTATTCCTTTCATACTAGTCTGTCACTGGAGTACAGTGTGAAAACCAACACAATGCTTTTTTTCTCTGTTGAAAGGCCTGTGTCTTCATTTGGGACCTGGCAGGCTCATATTCCTTTTTCAAAAAGAGAAAGGTTTGACGCTTGGTGCCTCTCTCATTCTTCCTCTACTGGCGGAGAAGACCTCGCTGAGGCATTAGCTGACACAATGCTTATTTTTCTTCAGAAGACACCCCGCGGCCAGTGGCTGGAGTCAGTGCACACACACGCAGCGTGCTGAGTTGACGGAGAGCCACGGGGGAATCGTATCAGTGACTATAAGCTATGCTTGAGTTCAGCCAGACCCACCGCGTTCATTACACTCACAGAGTTGCACCTATAGGCTCCAGAGGTCAGATTGGGGTATTGATTTACACCCCCGCCCCCCCCAAAGACCCTCGGTTGGAGCTTCAGAAAGGATTTTGCAGTGCTAAGGTCAGTTGCCTGTTCAACAATAACTTGAGCTGTTGAGGAATGTACACTCGAGAGAGAAGAATGTGAGGCAGGCTCAATGAGTTTTGACTGATCGGATGACCTCCTGTCCCCCGGTCCCCTGTTGTCCTGAGATGATCTAGGTCTGCTCACGTGTTCCACAAACACACGCCGTTGACCTTTGAACCCACCTTTCTCACCACTCTACATCAGACCATTGATCTTCATCAGAATGCATTAGAATGACATTTTAGTATGCTATATTAGTATATTTTGACTAGAATTTTCCCATCAAACCTTAAACACTTAAAAAAAAATTCTTATCTTTTTAAAGGGGAGTGAGCAGTCTTCTATCCACCTCAAGTTTTATTTTTTTATCAGCCTACTTTTTATAGACAGGAAAGTGGGTAGATTGATGTGACAGCATGACCTCGGATATGAACCCATGCAATCACGAGTGCATAGTACTCACTAGCGGTTTGAGTCACAAAGATGCCCCAAACCTCTAATTTCTATGTTTATAAAAAAAAATGCAGCCCTATTTCAGTGAATGAAAACTCAACCAATACATTGTTATGGGTTTAGTATGTTTTAGTGGCTTAGGCCTCTGGCATTTTTACAACATTATCATTCTTGACTTTTTGTACGGGAACAGAGCAATTCTAAAAAAGTGCTATATGGCTATGTTTTATTCAGTCTGAATTTCAACTTTAGTCCACATTGCTTTAAAAAAAAAATAAAAGACAACTTGGCTAATGGTTTAAATGGGGATGAAAAGGGAGTCCTTCACACACAGCCAGGCTGCTGTCCCCCTCCCATCCCCCCACTCTCCTGCATACTCTGCATTCCTTTAGAACAAATGTTCACTTGTAGCTATAGCGCCTTCAATAGACTGGTGGTAGGTGTCAGACCGACCATCAAAGTTTTCTTTAACATGAATGACATTTTGATTTTCTTACGTCTTCAAATCATATCAATTAAAATATAAACCTTTATGCTTAGCAAGATCGCTAGCTAAATCACTCACCTGGGCAAAGACTTTTTACAACCTGTTAATGCAGAAATTCAGATACTGGGCCTGAGCTCCATCTAATCTGACATTACATGCCTGGTTTGTATTTACTTGGGTGACCACTTGGGAACATAAGATCAATACATTTAAAGTAAAAATGTAGGTCCTCCATCACATTTTATTGAAGTTCTTCAAATATTTGCAAAAAGCCCAGTGGTTTCGCCCTAATTATCAAGCCAAAAAGTTTAGGAATTGGGTGTGGTACCCATAAGTTATGGATAGTGCTTAAGCCATGATGAGGCTGTAGCTTTATCGTTTTTTTTTTTTAACAGTTATAACAGCATGACGGTCAGGACACGGTCTAATAGTCTGGTTCCTTGAGGGCTTTGCTCCTAAAAGCCCAGTCTACTAGGATTAACCTTCTAGCTTCATGTGAAGAAAAACAGAAGTGTTTCAAAACAACACTTAGAGTTAAACTCCAGAGTTTAGCCAACATACTGTATCTCACAACATATTTGCGGAGCTTGTGGTTTCTGAAGCCTATTTGCTCAGTGTGTATGAGGCATTGTTGAGTTTGCTTAAACACACAGAAAGTCTAGAATATGTTTGCTCCCCCTTTTCCCAAGTGAATTTATTCTTTTTACAATGTGGCAACTGGCAAGAAGCATAAAAAGTCTTTCAATGTAGAGGAACACGTCTGGCTGACTCACACGTCCTCGTTCCAGTAGGAATGCCATGGCTTTTTTCAACAGCCGGTGTCATCATGACACTATGATAAGATCTGGCTGGAGTCCAGCAGAACAGCATTGTTCAGTCTCTCACTGAACCGCCGCTTGATTGCTGTCTGAAGGGCAGACTCCAAGTGTAGTGGATGATAAAATGGTTGGAAACTGTGTAGGTGTAAGCCCTCTACTAGGCTACTTTCACATTCATATTTGTTTACCTGGACATTGGGTCAGGCCACTCAGGAATACTTAGTCTAATTCATTTCTCCAGTAGTCTAATTAGAGTAAGTGCTAACATAACATTCCTTTTATCCCCACTTTGTAGAATGAGGCAGGTTTTTATTCACCAATCCGGATCAAGAACATGAAATCCTAATAGGCCACCATGACTTTGTGAAAAACATATCAAACATTCCTGACCACTAATATCCCCTCCTCCTCCTTTTTTGAGCGCCACTGTGCCAGCCTAAGTGACCACTTCACAAATGGTTGCGGGTGGTGCCTTTACTAGAGAGAACAGCAGAGGCCTTGCTCATAATGGTTTAATGGCCTGCTGCTCTTAACAGAGAGAAAGGAGAGATTTGTTGGGCAGTAACTTTCCCTGTGATGCTGAAGGATGTTTTTGTACAAACTTGTGGTTTGGACGTGTTTCCTGGGGTGGGGATTTATGGTTCTGGGGCCTGGATCTCGGCTCAGGAGATTGGCCACGGCAAGGGGTGGATTGGCCTATGGAGCTCCTGCTTGGGGAGACATTGCTGATGGTGTTGACCTGCTGAAATGTACAGCTATGGATATGTAGGCCTGTGGGGGGGATCAGCCTGCTGACACTGGAGTTCTTTTATGAGCAGGACTATTGTTTTTCTACAATACAGTTTTTTTTGTTTAATTAAAAAAAGTGTCAAGATATGATCAGCTTTGACTTAACTAACACAGCCCATTTTGTATTGAGCGCATTTCTTTTTAGATTTCCCAACGTGTTACCCAAGCCAAACAATTAGTTTATTACTACAACCAAACCCAATAGGTGACACTTTGCCGATAACGTAGGCGAAGGTGTCACTCAGACATGTTGCCACATCACAGAGACTGTCCTTCATACCGTTTGGTGGTTTATGCCCACCAAATCACTCAGAATTGTGGCTCACCAAGTGCCTGTGGTAAAGTAACCCATTAATGTAACGAAACTGTGATGACACGCCAGACCTCACAAAGAGTCGCTCAACCATAGGGAGAGAGAGAAGGTAGCTGTTTTTTATGGAGATCCTCTTTGTTTACCATCTGTGTGATGTCTGGAGGCCTCTCCGTCTCCAAACAAGGTAAAGGGAAGACGCCAAGGCACCCCAGCAAAGCTACATTTGTTTGGACAGGGAGGAAATGAGTGTTTGGAGATGGAATCCTGACCAAACAATTCCACCTGTTGCAGATCAGGTTGCAGCTCTTCCGAACGCCGGAGAGATCCACGACAGTGAGGAGTCCTGTGTTCACCGGCCACTCACTTTATAATTGTTATTAATCAGAGGATCTTTAAACCGATGTGATACACAGGTTTCTCCCGGGAAAGAGTAAGGAAAGGCAGCGGTTTCCATCTGTGGGGGACCCGTTCTTCGGGTGGTGACTGACTCAGCATGGAGAACCGTGTGTCACTGTCCTGGAATGAGAGGGATGGATCCGCGTCAGATGGGAACAATGTCCCCTCTTAAGATGTTGCGCTGATGTTGATGTAAAAATCTGTCACACCCCTTCTCCCAGAACGGAACTGAGAGGATGCTGCCGGAGGGGACGGGCCTTTCAGCAAGGCTTGGTGGCTTATTCTCGAGTAGCGTTGTGTCACCTGGGTTTGCTGGGGCTTGTTGCATGTGAAGGGGCTGCATGTCCAGACAGGCCGATTGATTGCCTGTTGTTATCAGTGGGGGGAAGTGCCTGCGGCACCTGGCTGGCGGTCTGAAGATTGGGTTTTATGTGTGTATCTACCAGACACACAAAGGGCTCTTTTAAGAAACAATGTGATGTGACAACAGCTATGAGATTTGCCAAAATGCAAATATTTGCACTGCAGTATTCATTTTGGGGACGATTATGTGGGAAATTTAATTTGAACGGTTTTCTTTATTATGACATCGACTAGTCGGTTCGTAGCAAACAATCCTATGACTATTAGTCAACTAAGAATTTCTTTGAGTAGAGGACTATTACTATATTATCCCTAGTAATTGGATTGCCTGAGTGATAAATTGACTTCAGGCAGTCCTACAGTTTGAAACTGTAAGAAACAGACCCATGGATGAGAGGGCGGTCCTCATCTTGGAGTAAACAAACAGAGGACAGGAAACGTCTCTGGGACGACAGCACATCTCCATCAGTGTAAAGAAAGACAGGCGAGGAGGCGGTCTTAAGTAGTGGCGGGACTGGTGGGGAGTCTTCGTTTAAACAATGTGGAGCTGTTCCACCACGCTTCATCGCTGTTATCTCCCCCAAAACAATGGCCCGGCTGGCCCCCAGTCACCGGGACCAAACTTCCAGTGGGCTTCTTTTGATTGTCATTGTTGTGACAAAACCAATTTACGGCAGTGCCAAGACAATTGTGTTCTTCCTTAGTGGGACGACAATGAAACCATTCACTGCAGATTTCGCCAGCGTTTTCCCAGCTGTCTCTCGCTCCGGTGAGCACAGAGACAGTCACACCATCCCGAAACAATGGTGGGTGGCTTGTATAAACGGTCACACAAAATTTGATCCCGTTTTGATGATTTTTAATAGAGTTCTTTTGTTTGCATTTTCAGGTCTATGTTCTCTTAGGGGTGAACCATGATCTGACGAGCCTAATTATGGCCAGATAACCTTCTGTCACTTACTCACACCTTAACCTTTCCACTCGTTTCCTGACAGTCATTTTAGACTAATTGAAATCATTTATTTCTGAAGGAAAAGGAAATTAGTGATCCAGTCACACATTATCATTGTGATTGCTGTCCTTTGTTGAAGCATCACTTGGTCACGATCCACTTTTGTCATTCAAAATGGAGATTCTCAGGTGTGTCCATCATTAGGGCCATGCAGCTCTCATATGCAAATGGCGCAACCCACACAAATTGTCCATGTGAAAGGCTTCAAACACTAGTGGTTTAGCCAGAAGTACCCAGCTGACCACTTAATAAAAAGGAAGGATGAAAGCAAGGGGATGGTATTTAATGAAGGCCCATTGTTTGTGTTTGTAAGGAGGGGGGACTTCAAAGTGTGAGTGGCGGGGTCAGGGACCTCTTCTCCTGGGGCAGCCCTGCAGGCGAGCCCCCTGCTTCACAGGCCTGTGTAATTCTCTAATCCTGGGTGGGGCAAGGGGTGTTGACTTCAGGCTCACGAGGTGGACCCATATATATTATAGGAAGCCTTGGGTGGACCATTTAAGAATGGTCTCTTGAGTTTTGTGTATTTGGAGTAGGGCTTAGCTCCCCCGAATGCTTCAAAGCTTCAGTTGCTGCCATGGCAATCAATGTCAAAATTACTATTTGAATGCTTTGTTTTCTTTGTTTTTGGTTGTGTTTTTTTACCTCTCCAAAAACGCACCTACATCAGCATAAAAAATAGCTTAAAGAAATAATAATCCAACATTCAGTTTGAGAATCAGTTCTTCTCAGACAACGACATCATATGAACTTACAAAAAACTACCCCACAGCTCTCATTTACCCACCGCATTGAAACGTTTGTGCGAGAAGAATGAAGCTTAGATTTTTCAATGATAATCATTACAACTGAAGCTTCGAAGCCCAAAATGGTAATCATGACAGCCCTAATTTGGAAACTAGGTTACACTGTTACCCCACATTATCCCCCAAGTTTGGTTGGCTAAAACTGGCTTATTGCATATTAGTTGTATCACAAGTATGTCTCAGATCTGGGTTATCTCTGTTTAGCTTGCTTTACGCCAATCCACTGACTTGGTGTTAGTGTGAAAAAGAGGGGGTGTGTGGGTGGGTGGGAATTTCATTTTGAGTGTGTGTGTGTGTGTACAGGTCTGGTCATGCCATGGCGGTGGCTGGCGATAGCAGGAGAGGTCCCGGCAGTGTTGATGGTGGTCCTGTTGTCTCTGATGCCTCAGTCCCCCAGGAGGTTGATCTCTCAGGGTCAACACCAGAAGGCTGACAAGGCCCTCCGCTTCCTCAGGGGGAAACACTACCACACACACACAGAGATCAACACCATACAGGTTGGTGTGGAGACTCTGCACTATCTGCAAACACACAGACACACACACTCACACTCACTCACACTC
>OMKL01086905.1:0-11049 GCA_900302295.1 Parasudis fraserbrunneri | reverse complement strand
TGTCTAATCTAAAACATATAATTCTTCCCTTGTCAAGTCTAAAACATATAAAACTCTTCCCGTCTAGTCTAAAACAAATAAAAATCTTCCTCTGTCTAGTCTAAAACATATAAATCTCGTCCCGTCTAGTCTAAAACATATAAAACTCTTCCCTTTCTAGTGTAAAACATATAAAAATCTTCCAAGGTCTAGTCTAAAACATAAATCTCTTCCCATCTAGTCTAAAAATGTACACCTCCTGTGTGAGGAACCACCCCCCATGATTCAATGAAATATGAAGGGCTTTGAAATGAACTGACTCCAGAGTGACACGCAGCAGCCTTATTCTAGCGTTGGAACGCAGCTCAGTAGGTTGGGAGTTACCTCTTCCTCCGTTGAATATGCAGATCCCTCCGTCTCTACCATCATGGATCTTGTTCCTCCTCAACGTGGGGTTGCTGTCCGTTTTGATCCACACTCCTGCCATGGCGTTGTCGAAGATCTCGTTGTCTTCAATGAAGCCCAGGCCTGAAACCGATATATTCATTCAGTCACTGGTATAGATCCAGGCTACGTCTCACTCTAGACAACAGGAGGCCAAGTGGATAAAGAAGGGAGATTTCTCACCAGAGTTGTAAACCAAAATGCCACCGTTTTGGCCTCCCCAGATTTTGTTCCGTCTGATTTTGGGGTTGCTGCCAGTTCTGGAAATGAAGGTCACACCGCAACACAGATAGAATGAATTTAGGTGATTTGCATTTCAAGGCAGGCCGTTTATTTAGAAGATTCCCGTATTATCCTAATATTTCACCAACCTTATTTGTACTCCAGAATACATGTGATTGTAGATATCATTGTCTTCTAGTACGCCATGGCCGTTGTCATAAAAGTACACACCAACCTGTAAAAGAAATAAATTAACAGTGTTAGGCCCCATTTAGACTTGGAACACCAAAATTCAATACCAAAAGCTACGTTAAAAATCTCAATCAACTTTACTTTCTGCCTTTTTCACACATGCAAAAGAGGGATCTAGTACAGATGAGATTAGATCTCTCCAATAATGAAAAATGTATATCTCAATCAACACTTCCCGAGACTTGGAATCAGCATCTGTGAGCAGATGGAGAAGTGCAATGAGAGTATCGCCCTTTCTTTCCGAGCAGCAAGACGTGTCCCTACTCTGTGCCGTCTGTACCTGCTTGCCGCTGTGTATCCTGTTCCTCCGCAGTACCGGCGTACTGCCCGTCGTCACCCAGACCCCTGCCAGCGTGTTGCTGTAGACCTCGTTCTCCTCGATCACCCCTTGGCCCTTTTCATGCTGCACGACACACACACACACACACACACACACACACAAGGGTTACGCATCGCTATGTATTCAAATGATCAAACTTTACGCAAATGTTTGAATGATGGGCAGAGATGGAATAAATGTGAGAGAAGGGGTTTTAGGCTAAATTCAAATCAAAGCGCACAGTGCAGTCCGTACGTCTTAGGACAGTGACATCTCTCTTTGTTGTGCTGGCTCTGTACTGTGCACATTGGATTTTAAATGGAACGATGACCTTAAGGTTAAAGTGCAGACTTTCAGCTTTGAGAGTGATCACATCCACATCATGTGAACCGTGTAGGAATTGTAGCCCTATTTATACACAGTCCCCGCATTTTAGGGGACCCAAATTAATTGGATAAATTAACATAAACTTAAATTAAGTCATCATAGTTAATATTTGGCTGTAAATCCTTTACAATCCCATAAGCGGTCATTTGTGAAATTGTTTTGTGTTTCTTGCCAACAAGAAAGTGGGAATTAAATGGGTCTTAAATGGGATTTTAGGTGTAACAATGGACTGTCCATCAGAGTACTCAAACACAGTATGGGATATGACAATACCCCTCATGAATTAACTGTGTGATAATCTTAAAAAACAAAAACAAGACAAAAACCACACATTAGATCACAAATCAAAGTGTCTCATCTTTCCTTCAGTTGCCTGTTTGCATGGTATGTACTGTTCATGGGTAGGGTTGGGGGTAGCCTGACACATCAGACCCATGGAACGTATGCAATCTAGCTCCTTAGGGTCTGAAAGCGGCCCATTGAGAAATAAACAAATAGCTTGCTGGCGAAAATGGCCGTCAATAAAGTCAATTTGACTTACCATGGTGATGTGTCTGTGTCTTGTCTTTAATGACGGTGGGAATTCCTGGCACTGTGATAACATTAAAGTTCAAGAAAAAGACAATTTCTCCATTTATCTGTGTGTTACCAAGGCAATGGGCTGTCAGTGTGCCATCAGACAGGGGCGCAAAATTGTCTTTTTCTTGTACTTTAATGTAATTACAGTGCCAGGAATTCCCCCTGGCATGAGAGACAAGACACCAACACATCACCATGGTAAGTCAAATTGACTTTATTGACGACCATGTTCGCCAGTAAGCCATTTGTTTATTTCCCAATGGGTTGCTTTCAGACCTCGTGGAGAGCTAGCTTGCGTACGTTCCATGGGTCTGACGTGTCAGGCTAGGTCGTGGGGTGCTGATACTTACTACATATATGCCTCCATGCTGGCCATCGTGGATCTTGTTGTGTCGGACAATGGGGCAGCTGTTTGTCCGGATCTGGATTCCAGCCAAGGCGTTACCGTAGATGTCATTTCCTTCAATGAGGCCTCGCCCATCGCCGAAAATGTAAACGCCACCTTGGTTGCCGTTGAAAATGGCATTGCCCCTGTGTTTGGACAAAACATTGGAAATGTCAATGCCTGGTTGACCTATACTCTGCACATCAGAATCCATTCAACATCTGAAGAGATCAACACCCTCTCTGACAAAATGAGTACTACCATGATCAAAACTATCATGTATGATTACTACCATGATCAAAACTATCATTTATTATTACTTAAGTTCTTCAGCATATTATCCTTTGCTCACAAACAGCAACATGAGAGATTAATATTTGTAAAATTTGTCTTTGAAAAAGTGTAGTGTTTTGGAGTGAAACCCTTCTTTAAAGTAACAAAAATGGACACGCGTACCTTATTGTAGGGTCACTATTGGAGGTGATCCACACTCCAGCAAAGTTGTTTGCATAGATCTTGTTCTCGATGAACTGGCCCCGGCCCTTTTCATGTACGTAGATGCCCCCGGTTTGGCCGTGGTGGATCTCACAGCGGACCACAGTTGGGTTGGCGTACGCCTTCACCTCAAAACCTGCTATACGGTTCCTGTGGATGTTGCAGCTCTCGAAGTAACCCTGCAGATGGAGAGCACAGAAAGAAAATTATTTTCTACCATATCCTAAATAAATAAATGCATAAATAAATAACAGATGTAAAGATGAACCTCAGTCTTTTGAAATCTTGTTTATTAGAACCTCGGATGTCCAAAACGACCAGTATAGCGAACATCATCATTAACTCAAAACGCAGCCACGTGAAGAGACATTCTATGGACTGTACATTGTGAAGCATTTAAAATGCTAAATGGACCAATGAGAGCCATGGTTTTCCTATTGGTCTTCCATCAGGACACACATTTGATCTTGTCCACCAAGTCTCAACCCAATACATTATATAACAGTATTCCCCTACTTGTCTGTCTGTGAACTCTCAAAACAAACTGCTGGGCACAGACCCACTGGTAGAGAAACACCAGTATAGAGCATTTCAGAATTTATGTAATTGCATGTTTTATATTTTGAGCTATCGCTTGCCAAGGATTTTAATAACTCAGTGTCCTGAATTCTGCACTCTACCAAACAACCTCTTTCTATGTCAGACATGGAGACAGATCAACGTTTGGAAGTGACTGGGTCTACAAGGCTGCACTAACATTGAAAAATATTTGTGGATGAACATCTTGGAGCCTTGTTCTAAACTGTGTGTGCTATAGGTGACTGATAAACAAATGAAAATACATGAAGACAGGCTAGGGTCACAATGAATCAGAGAGTGCCCCAGGAATTACAAGTGGAAAAACCGCCTGGAAAAGGAGCTGAGATTGGAAGACGTTTGACTTATTGTGTTTATGTTACGGTAAATATGGGAAAACGGTCATTTTTCACATTTCCCTGGATATATGTACATTCCCCACCAGGTCGATAAATATGAGAGGAAAACGCGATACAGCCGTGCCAGGACCCTATAAATTACCTCCCGTGTGTGCGTCCATGGCATGGTGAGTGCACATTTAGTTTTTAATGAATAATTTAAACTACCAAGTCTTCAATGTAGTTCAGCAAGTGATCTCTAGGGTTAGATGTGACATCTCCAATGAGGTTCAGGTTAAGGTTAGGTTTATAAACAAACGCAAGTAAAAAGATGTGGAGAACTGAACCAGATTAGGACATAAACCATCAAGTGTTCACTGTATCAGAGTCTTATTCATGGAATATTGGCCTCAAAAATGTCACATTTACCACCCTGAAGGGAGTGTGATTAGTTTTACCGTAACATTTATATACCAACAGAGTGTGATTATTTTCACATTAATGTGAGACTTTGTATTATTATTATTTTTGTATTATTATGGAACTGCTCCATATAACAGAAAAATACCCCACAAAATTACTACATGCAGGCTTAAATAAATAAATAAAAAGCCGCCTGTAGAAAGAAAGAAAGAATATCCTTCCCTGCCGAAGTGGACCACAGTACATATGGGCCGGGCCAGGCAGGCACCCTGCTATCATCTCGCTACTGTGTCTAGCACACAGAGACAAACCAAAGTGAGCTTTTGGCTTACCATGCCATGGTCAAATGTGAAGACGCCCACGTCTCGGCCGTGGTGGATGTGATTCCGTCTGATGATGGGGTTACCGTGGTTTTTCACCCAGATCCCCGCCAGCGCGTTGTTTGAGATCTCGTTGTCTTCGTATATTCCCTGAGGATGGACAAGAGGTTAAGTCAGAGGGGTGGTTGGGGGTCGCCTGGCTTTGCTCCGATGCCATAAGGGCATAGAGGGGAGTGCAGACAGTCTTAAGCGGGGAGAGTAAAAATAACCACACACCAACAATTAAATGAGCAGGCTTCATAAAAAAATCCATAGTTGTGAGAATTGCATTAGATCTGGGTATGTTTTGTTGTTAATAAGCAACAAATACATCCCTGCTACAGCCAAATGTAGCCATAGTTAATATAATTCTAACAGACAGGTTTGTATGTTCCCAATTAAGGCAAAAAATTAAATGCAAAAATAACATTTAATCCGAAACAACAGCAGCAGTGAGGTCATCCACACAATCAACAGCTTTGTTAACACCAGCTATCACAGGGGAGTCAGAAAACAAAAAATGCACAGTTTCAGAGCTCTAACATATGAGGCAGCCTACCCAGCATTTTGTTGCTTTGGGCTTTGCCCAAGTTGTTCATGGTGGTGTGTTGTTCACATTTCAAAACCACAGATGTGGAAATGTGTGCTACTGCTGCTTTAGGTAGTCTGTGTGGTCATCTCCTTCATTGGATGTTGTACTATGCACGACATAGGCTTATGATTGGCTAATAATGTTATAGACCTCAGAGGAGAGGTGTATGTTGTATTACCTGTGCGTGATCGGTGATGTAGAGACCAACGTTTTCACAGTCACTGATGTTACAATGCTTGATGGTGGGACAAGCACCTTGGCCACTCACACAGACAGCTGACCCAACTGAAAAAGTGCAGGAAAATCAGGATTTGCTTAGTGATGAAATCCATCTTAAATTATGAGACATTCTTAACTGTGGTATTATTAAGAATACACCCAGTAGAGGTGTATTCTGGAAATGTACAAAATCACTGTTTTACCGTCACATTTATATGCCAACAGAGTTGGTATATAAATCTCCCCACTTTACTTTCTCATTCAACAAATTTTACACAGTAGATGGCAGAAACGAGAGTTTCCTATACTGCCATGGCTTATCAAATAATACATATTGATACCATCAATAGAATATCACAAAGGGAAAAACATTTCAAATGTCATCATGATCTGACAATCTGTTGAGTTCCTGTTTTTAGTTTAGTGAGAATAGCGCCACCATGAGGCTAAGTGACTCAAAACTAATCAGATCATCCTTGCTATTGCATGCTGTAGCTTTCCCAAACATTACAAATGTTCCACATGTACAGATGTTTCTGTGACTACAAATGACCCCAGCCACTGTGGGAGAAACACAGGAAGGAAGAGGACCTGTACCTGTGCATGTGCTGCGTATGATGCAGTGGTCGATGATGGGGCTGCAGTTGACGGTAATCTCCAAGCAGTGGTGTGCATTGTGGTGCTGGGCGGATTTATCATCGGGGTTGAACTATGGGGAGATTCAAAATATATCCAGCAACAGAATCATCTAAACTACAACTGGACTGGTTCAGACTAGGCTGGGATACACAGATAAAATAAGGCAAGATCTTTGCGTACCATAAAAGATGCTTCAAAAAGCAGGAGATTATTAGCAGGTAGTTAGCGTATCTCACCCGTATGGTCATGTATCCAACGTAGGCATCCTCTGAACCCTCCATAAATACAAATGTAGAATCCCTGGTATTCTCAATGACCACTTTGTCAGCTACTTTTCCAGGGGCTGTGAAATGTACATACATTTGCAGTGGAGAAAGTTGCCCTTATTGGTACCAATATCAGTGTAAGAATGCAACATTTTCACACTTTTTGATAGCCCAACGTTGACGACTCAAATATTCTTTCACTTTATATACAGTATATGGGCATTTTTATTGAGGAATTCAATAGTATTAATGGACAATAGCAAAACATGCTTTCATTCAACAAAGATGGTATTGACGAGAATGATTGTTTTAGAAACTATTTCAGATATCTCATTTAAATTATCGCAAACGGTAACATATTGAAAATTCTCCAACAACACCCTGTCCCATAGCCAAAGAGGCAGGGGGGAGTCAATGTCTTCAGACATACACACCTGCTCCAATCATTGTGATGGGTGACTCGATATAGATCCATTCATCCGTGTAGATACCAGAGTGGACGAATATCAGCCCATCAAAATGGGCCTCCTGGACACCTCCGAGAGCATCCTCTATGGTATCGTAGTACTGAAGAGAAAGAGACACAGCATGAGGTCACAATGACGCCTCGACGCGACAAATCAGCTCAATGACACAGAGATACGACCGACTTACGAGCATGCTCTCTCTTCCTTTGTATCGTGCAGGATTACTGTAGAAGTGTTCAGCGAAGCCCGGCTTCACGTGTGCTCCTTTATACTGCAGAGATAAAGGAAATCAATGAATTCGCAAAACAGAATGTCAATCACATCAAAGCGCACTACGGGTAGGGATGCAACCATACCGATATCGGACATCGGTCCGATACCTTGCTAAAATAGGGTGATGGTATCTGAGAATTTCCCCAATACTAAAATCCGATACCAAGAAATATGTGTAACGTGCCAGAAATCAAAGCAAAGTGACTTGATTTGCTGCATCTTTAACACATAGAAGAATGCAAGATCTCTATATGGAGAAAATCTATTTGCATTTTTGTCCAATGACCCCAAACTGATGGTCCAAGTCTACACTGTTCAGTAAAAGTAATGGATTGAGTCTGTACTTGGTATGGGCAGATATCAAAGACAAGGGTCTGATGTTGGATCCTTTATGAGATTATGGTGTCATGGGCAAAACCTGAGACCCTTTTCTGATGCAAGCAACACAGCCCCTAAAGGGTAGCGAATCCTAGGAGAAAACGACTCAAACACATAGTTCACCTCAGTGCCCCACAAACTGAAGGTCAACAGAGTATTTCAGGCAGCAAGGACGACCTCTGACACGGTAGAAATGTTTGCAACATCACAGTGACAAGCAGCCGTCGAAAAGGGCATCTCACTTATCTGCTCTGAGCAACTCTGAGCTCATCTCAATATTAATCCCCATCCTGAACGAATATGCAGTGTAAAGTGGGGATTTGTTTCACACTTGACACACATCTTGATCTTCCAAGATTCTTTTCTGCAAAACAATATACTAGAGCCCGACCAATGCTGGATTTTTGAGGCAGATGCCCATACTGATATCGCTGTATCTGCTTCTTTTTTTTTTTATTTGCACACATTTTTAGCAAGGATCCCTCGAACTTAGTTATCAAAGAGTTGTGATATAGATATATACTGATATATACTGGAGGCTGGATATTTTACAGTTGAACAAAATTTACTGGGAATATATATATATATATATACTTATGTATGTGTGTGTGTGTGTATGTGTATATTACTTATAAGAAAGGCTACAGTAACCCATTTGTACTGCATGCAAAGAAATGCCTGGTTTGGGCCTAATTCTGTATGTGACTGGCATAAATTAGCCTGGTTGTAAAGAGGAGTCTTGTGTGGTTCCATTGAGCCCATTTTCATTCAGATATCTTGAGGTGAGAAGTCAAGGGACCCCTTTAAAAATGGCCTTGCCCATGGCATTTTCCTCCCATCAAATTTAACCTAGCTTAAAATAGCTTAACTTTGGAGCAAAATCTACCCCCTTTGCCAGTGAGCTAGCATGTATCTAGTATCTTTGCGCAAACTTAAAAAATCACCCCTCTAGAGCCCTTTAAAGACGGCTAGTGAAATGACAGGATATCAGTACATATCCGTGATAAGCCAATATCTGTACAATATAATGAGCCAGGTATGGACCCCTTGCTGTCATCTGAATATGAGAAATGAGGCTTTGAACATCAAAAAAGCACGCAATAGGTTTCAAAGCAGTTCAAGATAGGTGCACTTAAATTTAACATACCAAAACAAATTACATTCTATTAGGGATGGGAGTAACGGCCATTTGGAGGGCCGACTATCCATTGTCATTAACAGACTGAAAACAGGTTAACCGTGGCTCTTTTTTTTGCAATCATAAGTCAATGCTGAGCAAAACTAAGGCAGCTCTATCTACTTCTCAGCCCGACTTATCATGCAAAAACAAATAGGCTATCTCTTGCACTCACTCATCACAATAGTCTTCTTAATCTGTGTGACTTGGAAAGGTTGACACATGTTAGAGACTGTACTATTTCTGATGCCACTATATTCTTGCTTATGAAATGTGATTTGTCAGTGGATGACAGCGTTCGTCATGTTCTATGTGTCTATATAACAGAGAGAAATTGCGAGGCGAAAGGCTGACTGACTGCTTTGCATAAGCGACTACATACCTGGTTATGAGACGCTTTGTCTATTTAACAGAGAGGAATGCCGAGAGCAGAGGCTTGTGTGACTGCTTCGAGTGGTGTCACTTTGGGACACACAGATTTATGAGGAGTGCAAGCCGGTGCAAAGCGTAGCCTTACATGAACATTATTCCCATCGATCATATCTGGGCAAAAACATGCCCGTCTGACAGAATGAGAACCACTGAATACAGTGCAAGCCAACATCGGGTATATACATAAATGCGCATGCCATGCCTTCCACAAACAGATCAGTGCAAGTATTGGAATGATTTGATTGTGTCGTTTTTGTATTAAAGAAAATATTGTATGCAGCATAGACTACATAATAGTTTCATAGTTACTAGGTTTAGTGTATGCGTTTCATTGCAGTTGGTGCAGATATCTACAGGAAATAGTGATAATTATAGCAGGGCGAGCCCCGGCTGCAGGACTAGTGTTGAAAGCCTGGTGCTTCTACTGCTAGAGCTCACTCATTTCACCCTTGTGTGTTCACTTTATTTAAACTTTCTTTTTTTACACATTCGCCCTATATAATAAATACAAAATATGCAAATGACCCATTATGAATATCCGGTTAATTTAAAATAAGCGGTTAGCCGGCAAAGCCGTTATCTGTGTATACTCCTACATTCTATACCATGAAAAACAAAACATATTAATCTGTTTCTGATGTGACGTGATGCGATATTTCATCAGCCAGTATGTGGGGCGGCAGTGGGACAATTGAGTGCACTAGGTGGAGCCACAGATCAGACATGGCATCTGAATGAATCAAGCTGCAGGAAAAGCCTCTTGGCAGTGCTGAAGCTTCAGAAAGCCTCATTCATTACTCAAGTGTAAAGAACAAGAAAGAACACATTCCAACTACTGAGCGCAGCGCATCGTTCCCCAAACTGCATGCCAGTATTACATTTGCTTCACATGAATGTGTTCCAAATGCAGACACAAGACGGTTACTTCATGAGCGGAAAGATGAAATGTTGTATAAATGTCAATACTTCAATATTCAGTAGAAATAAAGCAGCCAGCGGTGTAGAGAGGGCTATTAGGTCACTGACCAAAATGGCCAATCGAATGAAAGGGGTAGAGTCAGCAGGCAGGGGGGTGGGGGTGTTGCTTACCAGTTGCTGAAAGCTTTCCTTCCAGGGATTTGGCTGCTCATATTCTTCTGGGTTTATCTGGAAGAACTTCCCAGCCTCAGGGTGCATCATGGGTCGCGTGTATTCAAACACTTCCATGTATAGCCTCTTCCTGCAATGTAAGACACACAAATTAATACAATCCATATCTCAATTCATTAGTTACTTGAATTTAACTTTCATAGCAGTATATCAGCAACTACAGGAACTCTTGGCCAGCTGACTACTCAAGAGCCAAATCACAAGTGAGTGGGCCATGTTCAGAGCAAACACATACAGAATAGGGATGCACACTATAATAATAATAATAATAATAATAATAATAATAATACATTCAGTTTATATAGCGCTTTTTTGAGTACCCAAAGCGCTTTACAACATAGTCAAAATTACACTCAATAAAATCATTTAATAAGTACATAGAGTAAAAACAAAAACAAAAAATAGAGATATAAAATAACAAAGACTACAGAATAAAACAATGATAGGAGTGAATTTAAAATTTGAGTGATGAGGTAAGGGGAGAATGTTTAGCAGGGGAAAGCCAGTTTGAAGATGTGGGTCTTGAGAGCCTGTTTGAAGGATGATAGAGTAGTTGCCAGACGGATGTGGATGGGGAGGGTATTCCAGAGGGAGGGTGCAGCAACTGAGAAGGCCCTGTCGCCCCAGGTCCGAAGCTTGGTCCTGGGGATTGTCAGGCTGAAGATGAACCACAGCTAGACTTAGCTGAAGGTAAGGTTA
>OMKL01086904.1:0-10632 GCA_900302295.1 Parasudis fraserbrunneri | reverse complement strand
AAACTCGTCTGCTGAAAGGGCCCACTTGGTTTTGGATTTAAATGCAGCAGGCATTAATTACTAATGTTAACTGAACGTAGTATTTCTTATTCTTAGTGTTTGTATGACAGGAAAAATTTAATATAAAATAAAATATTTGAATACAATTTAAATTGTGCTTAGATTAAAGCAATTAACTGTAAATGGGTGGATTTACACCCGGTTGTATAGTCGGATCCCGAGGCGCAGCCAAGGGATTTAGACTTACAACCGGGCGTAAATCCACCCATTTACCCCTTCCTCGAGGGGTTAATTGCTTTTCTACAACAGTTAGACGACTAGATATTATTAAAAAAGACACATAGTTGTGAAATGCAATCATTTATTTACCAATGCGGTCCCAAGCGGGATAGATCGTGTGATTTACCCCGCAAAATGGAGGTCACGTGACGCTTACTGGCCAATCAGAATCATGGATCCAGACCCTGCTTATTTTAACGGTGTCGAAGTAATTATTTTCACCGGACATTATGACCGGAAAGATTATGTCAGACTTCTATAGATTTTCCCGATAGAAAAACAGAAAATTACCGGATAACGGAAACTCTGACTGTAAATATAGAAAAAGGTTTTGAGTGAAGGGAATCTTTAAAGATCCTCTCCACATGTATTTTAAGTTCTACACAAATAACAATCCGTATTGTCCAAGTCATGCCTCCAAGAGGAGTTAACCATAAAAAAAACATGTTTTTGAGAGGAGGGGCTCTTTAAAGCCCGTTTCACACAGAAATACCACAACACACTTTACACAGACAATACCATGAAAAAAAAATATAGAGAAATGATAAAGCAAAGGGAGTGTGTGTATTTGTGGAGATGGGGGGTGGAGTTACATAGCCCACCCCACCCCCACCCCCTTTATTTTTCCTGTCATACAACACTATGAAAAATATAACAAGTTTAGTTAACATTAGTAATCCATGCCTGCTGCATTTAAATCATTCAGTTTGCCCAGGTGAGTTGGTGAGAGCAGCTGTCAGTCAGTCAGTTAGTTTATGTGGGGAATTGCAATTACTGGTAAGTGGACAAGATGAGCTGTATCACATAATTTAGCATCAATAAATGTTAACGTTAGGGGCAAGGATCACCTTGGTCTGTTACCAGCACGAGAGATCCGGGAAGGCAAAAGCAACTCTTTCTCCCCAAAGTATTTACACAAAACAACCTCTGCATTTAGATTCCGACAGGGCAAAATCCATGATCAAAGCCTTAATGTTATTATTTATAGCAAACTATGCAGCCTAATGCAGTCGCAATTAGTTTGTTATCTAATGCGTGACATCGAGCCATGACATTAATATTTCCTTTCATAGTCACTTAAGGAACAAGGTCATTTCCAAACTTGTAACAGACACGAGGCAGAATTATACAAGAATTATCCAACACGTTCACTATGCACCACGTAGGCCTACACAGAGGGATGGACCTCAAGAGCAAAGTTACCAGACTGCCCACAACTCTTTGATTAGCTACAGCGGAGTGAGAAAAAAAAAAAAAGTTCTTCAGACATATTAAGTAGTAATATTTTATTTAATTTTAAAATAGCGTTATGCATGTGTGTCTATTGACGGGACTTATTTTATTTGGAATAGGCTGTATAAGCAAAGGCAGCCTAATCTACATGCCTTGATGATGTCATTCTTTATATAGCCAATCAATTGTTTTAAAGGTCAATAAACACAGATAACGTTTGATTGGAATTTCTCCCATTTGTGCGGGACATTGCAAATCTTCCAGGACACGTGGACCGGTACCAAAACGGACAACCTGCCATCAAGGGGACTCGGGACGATATTACTATGGTTGACTAGTTTGTCAACGATGAAAAGTTAACCACTGCTGAACTTTTGGCAGTCATCATCCATCCATCAACAGCCAAGATTTCTGTGCTTCCCCCTTTCCCTACCAGCAGTATTATTTACAGCAGTTCTGTAAACAAATGTTCCGGCGGCCGTGACCGAAATGGCTAGGAAGAGAAGTTGATGGTTTCCTGGTGCTTTGGAAGTTTTTACAAGGCTACAGAAATGTAATTCCTTTGTCAAAATTTTGCAGCTCCTTGAGATCACTACAAAGATACAATCACATACTTCCAGACCACACACATACATGAGAATACCAAGTTGCTTGCCGTGTGTCACAGTAGCAAGTTGTGAAAATGCCTCTAGGTCATAGCAGTGTCACAATACAAGGCAATGTGTGCCTCCTGCAACCAGCTGACGAGCTATTAGCTTATGTTCACATGAAGAATTGTGCTTATTGCTAAGACAGTGACAAGTGATAGAGTGGCAGCTCAGAACAAACAAGCCAAACTAAACGTGCTAACAGGCTATTCAGCCTTGCCTTGCCAGCTAGGTCCATCACTCAGTAACAAGAGTTTAACTTGTACTCATATGAAACACCCAGCATGAGCTCAGGCTATGCAGGCTTGATAAATCAGTATTTATTTGGATTGTGATCCAATATACTTTTTGTCAAATGCAGCGGATATCACCTCCGTTCTGTGTGTGCCCTGGGGAAAAAAACCCTCGGTTGGAACACAGCCCTGGCTCTGTGAGTGGCTTGGACCGAGCCACACAACACTATTCCAGCCAATCAGCAACATAGGGCGTTTGTATGTTATGGTTTCCCCACGTGGTCCCTGGTTTTTGGCTACCGTTTTCAAAAAGAAATTGGTGGCTTGGTCGATCGATTGTCAACTTCCTCTTTTTCTACCTGAAGTTTAACCTAAAATATGTTTCTGAGAACATTTAAATGATAACTATGACAGGCAATTGCAGGATCTTGAGTCATATTTGATCTGCAATGCCTACAGTTTAGTTTAGTCATTTAGCAGACGCTTTTATCCAAAGCGACTTACAAGTGTGTGCACATCAGAAGCGGGCGATAGGATCAACTCAAAAGTAAAAAAGTAAACAAACGGTGGTATTACCCGCATCATAGTGCCATAATCCAGTGCATAACTCAAGTGCATAGCTTAAGTGCATAGCTTAAGTGCATAGCTAAGTACAAACCTGTGAGGGGAAGGAAGGGGTTAATATATATACACTTTTCTTTTTCTTTCTTTTTTGGTTAAGTATCAAGAAGTTAGGTGAATAGCCTAGTTTTACAGTTTGATCATAATTATTGTACCCTAATCCTATGTAAACACCACATTGTTTTTTTTTGCTCTAGTGTGTAATCTAGTGGCTGGATATGAGTGAATTATTGACATAATTGTTTAGTTTCCAGTTTTATTTCCTTGTCAATGGTACAAAACCTTTGTTTTTGATTCAAAACCTTTAATTTATCCTTTTCAATCAGTATATACACGAAATAGCATGAGCAACATTATTGACACCCGAGATCTCTCCACAGGTTTTCAATGGGTTTTAGATTTATATTTCTCCCACAGCACATTCTAAGCCACTTTGTATGAGTGTAGTGTGTGAAATCTGAATGCAGCTCAGTACTTCCATAAATGTCAACATTCTCAGCTGTCAAAGAAACCCATAATTGTCAATCAAAATCAAACCACTTTTCTTGATGTTAAGACATGCCGTAGCCTACATTTTAGTGGGTTCCTCTCAACTTCAATTTGGAACTCCACTAGAATTAACAGACTGAGAAGAACATCAAGAAAAGTGATGTGATGTTGACAATGTTGGGTTTGTTTGGTAGCCGAGCATTTTGACATTTAGGGAATTACTGAGGCAATCAGATCACACTGCAATCATTCAAAGTGGCATAGAGGGGTGTCTATAATTTTGCCCATGTTTTATTCACTGAAAAGGTAAAGCTTTGAATAAACAAAGTTCTATAATATAGACAAGGAAATAAAACTGTGTGGGGACCAAATATTTGTCAATTTCACCTCATTTATTTAGGAAATACGGATTCATCAACGAAATAACAAGGGGTGCCAATATTTTTGTCCACGACTCACTGTACACAGTCATTCTCAATATTATTATTATTATTATTTTTAGTTTTCGTTTTGTTCCTCTCCAATATGATATCACAGGCAGTCTCAATTTTGGCTAGATCCAGGTCCTGAATCACCAATCCCACGAACTTTTAAATTATTATAAAATATGTTACATTCCTCAGGGTTTTACAGTCCCTTTGCATAGTTGTAAAGGCTTTACAAATCATCACCATCAGCAATCCATGCTCCTCTCTAAGAGCTGTTTCAGCGGTGTATAAACTCACCGAGAGCAGTCTATAAATGTAGCAGCTCTTTTTCTGGCCATCTCTCCAGACACGTGCCATTGCCTGCTCATCATTGGCTGGATTCCAGTCGGGATCAAACATCACCAAGCGATTAGCACCAATCAGATTCAGACCACATCCACCAGCCTTGCTGCTCAACATAAAGATGAAATCTGGACTCTGACAATGACACAGAGACAGAGACAGAGAGGATTTAGACACATAGATCTTCAATTACCTTTTGAAGATCCCCATATAAAAAGTACTGGAACTTACAGATGGACTGTTAAATCTTTCCACAATCTTAGCCCTTTTCTTAATTGACATTGTGCCATCCAATCGAACATAGAGGTATCTGTAAAAGACCAGCAAGAGGTTTTTATTTTTACAACATGTATAATATGTGATGATGACGGGTATCAAGGCAACGCTTTTAACTGGTGGCTAATTCCTTCATTACCTTCGAGATCGGCAAAGCTTTTCAAAGAGGTCCAGTGTTTGCGTGTAGTTGGACACCAGCACCACTTTGTCACTGGTTGTGCTCCTCGTCATGGCCAGGATATAGTCAAGCACCAGCATTTTCCCTGGAACAAAAATGAAAATTCATCGTACTGTAATCTAGGGCTGTTACAATGCTACGATTTCGCCTTACAATACTATTGGGGTGATAGAACACGTACGTCATCACAGGTACTGGAGTTAAAAAGCATAAGAGAGAGTAAAAGAGGAACAGAGTTCACTCACTGTTTAAAATGCCCCATATAGATGGTTTCAGTGGAATTGTGTTGCTAGGGAACAGGTTGAACTCAGGTTTATTGATATTGTTAATATCAATAGCTGACAAGTAATCAAATATAGTTCATTCTAGAATGTTTGTTTGTTTTTGTTGTCAGGTTGAAACTGTCTATGCACATATAGAATGTTTCACTGGAAACAGCCATCTTACCTGGGTCCAGTTCTAAATTTACCGTAATTGAAACTTATAAAGAATCATGACTATAATCTCATTAAAATCATTATAACGGCAAATTTATATTTATTTATATCTCAATTCTTCATCATACAAAATATAGGCAAGAGTAGGCCCATTATTATTCATGCATTAGACCCAATAAAATCGGGGGGGCCTCATCCCGACTGGATTACTTTACTTGATCAAGAGAGGCATGATGACAACAAGTGATGTTAATACATGCTGAATGATCACAGGATTCAAGGCGGCTAATTTTGGGTCAGCTGACGCAAACGTTAGATGTGGTGAACATGTCAAGTTCATTACTTATACCACGGCCTGGGTGAATACTCGATTCCGATTGGCTGGAGGGTGTGCATTATTTTTCGACAGCACGCATGGCTAGCGCCTCATCACAGTTCCAAGTTCAGTTCAGTCGTTATCTCTTACACATCTTATGTGCGACACCTCAACTTAGGTTGACTTGTTGCTGCCAAGGATGTGGCCTGCCTGAGCCTCACTTTGTGTGCAGATTGTAACATAGCTGGTTTGCTGGATTCGTATTAGGATATTACGAAATGGGATTTAAGAGTGAGTTGAGAACCATTGTCCTAATTGGCCATATTGAGGTTGAAAATGCCCATGCAGAAGGTAAGGGGTGTGTGTGTGTGTGTGTGTGTGTCTCATTTCTGTTTCTATAATGATAAAGAAAAATGTTCTTTAAGTAAAAAAGAAAAAAAGAAAAAATAAGAAAGTGCTACCAATTCACATGCTGGTGCGACCAACTGAGAAAGTTGGTTGCACTGGAAAAGTTAGTCTGGAGCCCTGTATTGTACAATCCAGTCGTGACCTATAAATGCAGTCTAACAATCAACTAGTGAGGAGCTGAAAGTAAATATTCTTACCAGAGAGCTGAGGCTCCACAGCTTTGGGGGAGTAGCCAGGTGGGAAAAGGTCCAGGGCCCCATCAAAGCCTTCCTCCCCCTCCATACATTTCTCATAGATGAGAGCTGGGTCTAAGGCACAAAGTATTCTCATGATGTATTTACGGTTGTCGTTTGATGGTTAATCACTTGCTACTTGATTCCAATCAACTGTTGTTTGCGACCAAGATGTCTATGATTGATTACTATGAATAATGTTTCTTATACAACATATATTTCCAGCCACACATTGTGATAGGACAAGTGACATTCCTTGAGTGCTTATAATCTCAAAACAAGAAGTTGTACCTTATGTTACAATTTAATCTGGCACTCTGCCTTGATTACATATCATCAAGAGATGTCAGATCCTTCAGAGAAATAGCCTTCCGAAACACAAAATCTATCAATCCCCCTCCAACTCTCCAACTTATTCCACTTAAGTGGGAACTAGGAAAAATACAACCTCCTAATAGGAAAAATGCAATGTCCGAATTCCAAGTAGGATACTCGGGCATGATCTCTCAACTGCCGACTATTCCAAGATGTAGTTATCGGATGTCATGTAAATATGGCGGCATACACTATAAACTGTTAACATTGTTTTAATATTTAGAAGACAATTAGCTAAATATTAGCTAGATTCTCATCAATACCAATGTCGTAGCCCAATTCAACAGTTTCTCAGCATACATTGTTCTCAGAAACCAGCCACATAAACTCCCGCGGTATTTCCTCAGCATTGGAATGCACCGAGATCATAATTCTGATTTTCCAACTGGGAGCTTCCGACCTTCCGACCTCCCGACTTTTTCAAGGAATGAAGCGTCAATACGGTTCCCCATTTTCACTGACCCAATATTCTCTCTAGGCTGCAGAGTTTCACCTAGTGGTGAAAAGTTATCTATAGCATCTTCAAATTGAGAGAGAAGAAAAGAATCGATACAGAGAATAACCCTTGACCTAAAACACATAAGAAATAGGATGGATCATTCCAGAATGTGGGTTACTGTCATCGTCTGGACACTCACGATTACACAGCTTCTTGAGTGATGTGATGGAGGACAAGGAGGATACACTTATTTTGCCCTCTTGCAGTGTCTCAATGGGCTTGGCCTGTCTCAGGAAACACTTGTACAACTCTGTCTGGAGTGGCGACAGCCTGTAAGAGACCAGTTACAAATAAAACTATCAGGTACAAACAAATGTGAAAAGGACAATACCAACAAAATTCACAAAGCAAAGTTTGGGTATAGTGATACATTTTCTTGTAAGTTTGACTTGGAATATGGAAAATAAGCTTTTTTTTTTACTTTCTGGGCCCAAACCTTTGACAGCCTCAAAATTCATGTAAAATTTATGTTTATCTACAGTTTACAGTTTAGTCATTTAGCAGACGCTTTTATCCAAAGCGACTTTGGAAGTGTGCGCGCATCAGAAACTGGCGACAGGATCTGTCACATACGGTCAACCCTTTTATTAAAGACTCAGACTAGGAATTTCAGAGTGAAAACAAAAGTCTTAAATCCAATAAATGACCATGTAAACAAAGCCAGCATTTGGGCAACAGTGTTTCAACAGGGGGTGCATACTGCATTCACGGATTGTGTTTTAAACTGTAAAAGTTATATATAGGTATATGCTTAATATAGGTATGAAAAAGTGAATGTCCATACAGTGTGTTCTCCACAATGTCATGAAATTCAATTTCATTTTCCTTCATCTTAAGAGTTCATGCTTCCAGGAACAAAAAACAAACAAGACATTTTATGGAAATGTCTATTTGAGAATAACTCAAATAGAAAAAAATAAATGAATACATTTTTTTTTAAATCCAATGGTAAAGGAACATTTCAAGAAACATTTAGTACCTGCAACAGACAACCTGCTCGATTTTCACAGGAAGATACTTGGAGAGGATGTCTGAGGTTCTCCTGATCAAGCACCTGTTGCCAAGAGAGAATGCACCTTCATTTAGCAGTATTTGAGTGTGGTTGGAAAATGTAAAGATGATGATCCACGCCTCCCACACAATTTTAGTAGAGATCAGGATAATGTGGCTCATTGAGTGAGTCATAATTAGGGGTGTCATGATTCTCCAAATCCAAGATTTGATTTGACTTTCGATTTTAAGGTCACAATTCAATTTGATTTTCGATTAAAATATTTTTTTTCAGCACTCACAGCTATGCCATTGTTAGACTATTGAGTCTTGTTTGTAAAGATCAACAGATAATTGGTTTTATGCCCTGACAGTCATTAAAATTTTCAAAGTCTTCTTTTAAAAGATTGGTATCAATTATTTTTGGGGGAATGTACCCCACTAAGGCCATATGGTCAAATTTAAATAATGTATTTAAAATGTAATAACTTATGCAATTTGTTCCCAATTGACTGGTGAAATCACACTGTCGAAAATAAAAAGAAGACAATTCCAATTAAGCCCAATCAAATTCTAATGAATCCCCAATTAAATTCTAATTAAGCCCAATCAAATTCTAATGAAGCCCAGTGCATTAAGGGAAAGCTGTGGTGCAGGCAGGCATCTGCATCTAGTGAGAGGGGACTGGGCAGGTTATACACACACACACACACACAGACACACACAGACACACACAGACACACACAGACACACAGAGTCGAAAGGGAGAGACAGAGAGCAGAGATGCACTGAATCAGCTGTGTTTGTGTGTGCATTAAGTTATGTCTGTGTGTTCATTCTCGCCTGTCATATACAAATATATATATATATTCTTTTTTTTGGCCTTTATTTACCCAGGGTAGGTTCGCTGAGCACGGATGCTCTTTTCCAGAAACGCCCTGCTTCACATTCACACAGGTACATACATTCACCAAGTCGGCTATAATTCAAACCAGAGCAGTCTCCGTTATGGCAAAGTCAGTTGAATTAGGCGAATGGAGCGAGACACACATTGGTGGCTTGAGGGAAGCAGGAGGATTTTCAACAGTGGCCATGGTGTCTCGAAAAGTAATGCAGGCTACCGGTAAGCTTGTTAACTAGTTTGTTCCTCTGTTGTTCTATAATTCTAAATTCTAAACATTTTTTATATTGTTTTCACCATGAATTTTGGTCTTGATCTTGACTAGACCGAGTCTTGGTCTCGACTATGCAATACTGTTTCAGTCCCATCTAAACTCACCTGTTGACTATGCTGATCAGCTCCTTGAGTTTATCCTCACCAGACTGCCTGTCCTTATCACTGGCCATTGCATCCCGGCCTTTCAAGATGGGAAGCTCGAAGCGCTTTTTAAACTCCTGGGCTGTCCCTGAGGGACGACAAAAACAATCATTGTGCATGAAAATGCATGAAATCGTGGGAGGCGGTTATCATGGGAGAAAAAGGACTATGACTAAGGTTAATGCACTGATATGGATATCATATCCAGATATCATATAGGATATCAGACCAAGAGCATCATATAGAATTTCTCCAAAATCTAAATCTATACCAAGGCTTCAACATGCCCCAAATCAAAGCAAAGCAACTTGATTGTCTGCCTTTTTCACACACTGAAGGATGTTAGCTCTTTCTGATTAAGTAAACTGCATTGTATCTCAGTCATTTTTGTCCGGTGTGTAAACATTTTTTTTCAATAAATGCAGTGGATTGGATCCATGCTCTGTATCAGCCGGTACTTAAAGGAACACTCCACCCCAAAAAATAATACAATAAAGCTTATTATACCCATAATCTCACACATGAAAAAAAACACTTGTAAAAAGTGTGAATAAATTCATGAATAAATACAGTTTGTAGTTTTGGGATATGTGTGAGATATGGGCATAATCGGTTTCATTTTATTAGTAGAGTGTTCTGTTAAAAGTTTAGTGCTCAGAATCAGTATTAGCAGCGATAAAAATTACAATACAATGGAACAATAGATTGCTAATTGTTTGTGTGTGTGTGTGTGTGTGTGTGTGTTATTGCTGCTTACCAAGGATGCCGGCATTGACAAAGTGTACCAGACTGAAGTACTCCAGCAGGTCGTTCTGGATAGGAGTACCCGATATCAGCACTCTCCTCTGGGCACTCATGGCATTCAGGGCCTGGTAGGTCTGGTTGTCAGAGTTCTTAAGCCGGTGGCCCTATAGTTATGAGTTTTGGTCACAGATTGGTTCAGTTCACTCTCAGTTTCAATCAATTCAGGAAATGGATTTTCCTCAAAAGTAGAAAGTTGAAGATTTTTGTTATGTAAAAAGGCACTTATATCCAGTCTGTATAGGAATGATTTGAGGATGAATTCTCTATTCATTAGTAAGCGGATTATAGCTTGAAGGACAATACCAGTGTCCATTGTCAACATCTGCCACACAGTTTTGATAAACCTCGACAATCTTTCCAAAAATTGCTTTATTTTTGAGATATCGTATTTGTTTACGTTTTGTCCATATTCAATAAACGTTACAGAATGTACCTGAAAATCTTTGTCAACGTTAGCTACTCAGAGAAAGAGCAACTCACTTTGTCGTTAAAACATGAATGGCAGTGAATGACGTTTAAAAATGTA
>OMKL01086900.1:11867-22720 GCA_900302295.1 Parasudis fraserbrunneri | reverse complement strand
AGAATAACAAGACCACATGGTCGTTATTATCCTGCCAGAGAGAAGAGTCGCTCCCTCGAGTACGGCAGGGGAGAAGGCTCCACATTCTGCACAGACGACGGAATCAAATATCGAAAATCTGCTGTTTATCACTGCAAGAAACATGCATACTCTGCTAAAACAAAGACTGAATCACCTAAAAGAAGTCAAAAACAGCCAGGCACAAGCACACACACACTCACTCTCCCCCTCACGTAGTTGCAGTAAAACACAAACAATGAATGAGAAGCAGGTCCCTGCCTAAGCACCAAATCTGTGTGGGAGTGAGGCGAGCACACAGCTGAATGTCCTCTCTCTCTCCCTTTAATGCTTCCATCAGATTCCATTTTCCTCCAAGCCTGCAAAAATGCATCTTACCTCTCTCTCTTCAAGCATGTGTTTTTACTCATCTCCCTCTTCCACCATCTCTTCCCTCTCTTTTTCCCTCTCCCTCCCTCTGTTTCTCACTTCCTTCCTGCAAAACTAGGCTCATCCAGCCACCTGCCCCAACACAACAATGCTGTTGCCAAGACAACAGAATCCCCCCTGGCCCCCTCTTAAGCTTCTCCTTGCTTAGCTCATCAGGGTGTGTGTGTGTGTGTGTGTGTGTGTGTGTGTGTGTGTGTGTGTGTGTGTGTGTGTGTGTGTGTGTGCGCGCACATGTGTGCGTAGGGAGTTAATATCTGACAACTAAGAGCCAAGCTGGGCCGGTGTCATGGAGACAAAGGCATACACGCACACAGGGGGAGTTACTTATTGGACATGTTTCCATGTTGCTTATTATGGAACATAGAGCACTAACCAGTGTATGACCAAGGCACAGTTACATAAAAAAAAAATCTATATGAATTTGGAAAGAGTTCCATGTTGTCAATACATAATAAAAACGACATTTCTGTGACCATAAACTCCAGTATGCTTCAGATCAAATACACAGGTTAACAAATGAATAGAAATGCAACCACTATTGCCCCGACAACCACTATTGATGTGCAGCACAGTCTGCAGCCAAAAGTAGACGATGAATGGAATGAATGAATGAATGAATGAATGAATGAATGAATGAATGAATGCATAAATGATTGGATGAATGAGTGTGCACATAAATGAAATGCCATTATGCATTGAAAGATTATGGATTATCCTCCCAGCAGGAAGTATGCGTGTGAATTTCCCTCTCTCTTATAGACACAGCCTTGTGCAAGTGAGGACAGAGCGAGGACAGAGAGAGAGAGACAGAAACACACAAACACAGCGGATTAGCATGGCGATTAATGGATATGATAATCTCTTTTGAAGATGGAGTGGGATACGAGAGAGGAGAGGAGCATCTGAGCTATGGACGACGGCCACACTGACAGATAACCTCACCGGCACCATTCTATCAGTCTCCTCCCACCACCCTTCTATTTCACCATCACACTGTGTTCCCAGCACCCCTGTCCTACAAACACCCCCACCACCCTGTTTCTATTGTTCTGCATCAGCCCTTCTCCTGAGACTCGCCCGGTCTAGGCCCGAGAGTCTTTACTCTCTAAGACGTATGCACCGATAGCATCCAATCAAGCTTGTCTCGTTCTCTCCATGCCTGCACATGGGATCAGTTTAAACCTTGGGAAGGGTAGCGAGTGTGGGTAGGGCAGGGTAGTGTGTGTGTGGGAGGGCAGGGCAGGGTAGTGTGTAGTGTGTGTGTGCGTCTCTAGTACCTGGGACACCACAGCGTCTAGCTGCTGGAGCTGGGCAGTGAGCTGGCTCATCTTATCCGTGTAGCTGCGCTCCTTCCGCTCGTGCTCAGCAGCGAAGCCCCGCCTCTGCTCCTCAAGCTCCGCCTCCTTCTGCTCCTCAAACTCCGCCTTCAAGAGAAACGGAATCGAGGGTACGCGGTTAGATCGTCTCCCCAGAAAGCTCTCCTCCCGTCTACCCAGTCTGCGGTCCCCAGCTACTAAGAGTCTAAGCTAGATCTGACCGGCCAGCTGGCGGCTTACTACTGGCTTGTTCGTTTCAACTGGTCAAATGCTAAACTTTTTTCAAGAGTACAAATAAAAACCTTCAGAGGATAAAAAGCTTAAACCCATCCCATTTAGCCACAGTTCACATGGCAGCACTAGACGCACTAGTTGCATTCACACAACCACCACCCAGAGGCAGGCACAAACAGAAAGGAGAAAGACACACACACACTGAAAAGCCCACTCCTATATGATGGCAGGATTATGTGCAGACCAGGTTTGAGTGAAGCTCCAATGGGACAGTGTCCAAGAACATGAACTAACCCTGGGAATGAACTGGTGCTGCTGGAGATTAGAGGGGCGATGTCACGACACACACACATCCCAGCCCTCAATAATCCACAGCTATTACATAATTATGTTTTGAACAGCCTCTCATCGTGGTCCCACCAGGACCAAATTTATTCCTGAGATAATTTAGTATCACTCCTATTTGATTATCTGTAGGCATGATGGCTGTCACAGAGAGTTCTTCACTTGCCTAAAACCATCCCCTCCACTTTCCCTCTCTCCTCCCAGCATCCCCTTTACCTTCAGTTGGTTGATCCTGTCCTGCAGCCTCTCCTCTGATTGGACCTTGAGAAGCTCCACCTCTTCAAGGAAGTGCAGGCGTTGCCTTGACGACTCTTCCTCCAGCTCCCTGCGGCATGCCTCCAGCTCCCTCGCAGAAATTCCCCTCAACTCCTACAGCCGGACACAAAGCACATACATACGTTATTAATACACCACAATTGAAAACACAACCAAACGCACCCCCATCTGAACGAATATAAACAAATACTTTAATCTCTTACTAACAAACAACAATTACTGTGGATGAACAATTGCTCTGAATAATCCCTGAATAATCTACTGACACGACCATTAAAGGACGGATTCACTGTTGTTGAACCCAGGCTTCATTTAAACATTGTTTGGCGTGATGTTTACTAGTACAGGTCATCATTTCACTGGTCACTTTAGTATCTCCAAACACAGGAACCTCACAGTATAATCAAATATGTCTTAATGTGTTCTTCTCTGGAAATGGGTGCAAACCGTACACTGTATCAATAGTTATGAGTTTCATACTTAGATAGCACAAGGCCTATGAAACTTAGTATAACGATACAATGTACAGTTTGCAACCATTTCCTCAGTAGAACATATGAAGACACATCTGATTATATTATGTGCTTCCCATTTTGGAAAAGGACATGTGTCCTTTGAAGGTTTTTGAAGGCTAAAATTCTTGCCCCATTGGATTGCATTGGAGCCCGGTGAAAGGATGCAGCAATGAAATTCACTAGTGCATAGTGCTTAGCATAGTGCCACGTTTCTCAATACTAAAGCAATCAGTGACATTATGGCCTGTACTCGTCATGCCAGACAATGTTTAAATAGGGCCAGGGTTAAAAAAAAGAGTGAAGCTGTCCTTTAAGAACACGTATAACTGGGGTGAGCGTTAGGGCTGACCCCTCTTAGGTGGGTTTGGTATTAGTCAGTCAAGACTTTGTTAGTTGATTAATCAGTTTTTGTTTTTGTTGGGGTTTTTTTCCATGCTGAACGAGATATTATTTGAAAAATAATAGATTTTAAAAGGTCTTTCTGCATGAGGAAAACACAATTTTACAGATTTGTCAATAAAATCAACGAATCAATTAGTCGACTAAGAATTTGTTTTGTCGAGGACGGCCCTCGTGAGCATAGGATGTTCTCTCACCCTGTGACATGTGGCATATACGCATATATACGCATACACACACACACACACACACACACACACACACCTGTAGCTGGAGACGGTGTTGCTCCTTGAGCTGCTCTTTCTCAGTAGCGTAGGTATGCGAGAGCTCCTGCAGGGCGGAGCTATGTTGCTGCTCCACCTCCAGAACCTGAGGGAGTGAACAGAAAGACGAGATAAGCAGCTGAACTTTAAAGTTTAAACCAGAGACACATAACCCATTAGCTGAAAAACCAAGATGATGATTTTTGTGTGTACAACGTAGAAAAGAACACCTGCAACAAAGACGTGCTCAGCATCATACAACATGACCTAGGAAATGTAAGAGGCTCGAAATGAAAATATAGAAAAGCTCTATTTGTAAAACTTGAATTCTGGTCAATATATAGCCTTCAAGGATAGAGAGGCAAATGGAGCTGTTCTGAGAGAATAGGAGTAGTGACGGGTGAATGGAGGATTACCTGCTTCCTAAGGGTCTCCAGAGCCTTGCAGTGTTCACCATCTAGAACCTCTTTCTGAGCCGATAGCTCTGCCTGTGAGAACAAGACATGGAGAAAAGAGATGATAACAGCCTAACAATACAGTATGTCACAACTCCTCTCGTGACAGTCTCTTGAAATGAAAAAGAGTCAGTGGCTCGGGGTCAGATATCTGTCTCCCCCTTTCTCACCTTGTGAGCATGGGTGAGTTCTGTTGCCATAGCACTGAACTTCTCCATATGCACCTGGGCCAGCTCCTTCCTTAATTCCTCTCTGATGACCAGCTGTTCTGCCCGTTGACGCTCCAGGTCTTTCCTATGCTCCGCCTTCTGGGAATCCAGATCTTTCCCATGCTTCGTTTCAAGCTGAACCATTTCATCACGCAGACTCTAAAATATAAAAGGCCATCTTTATTAAAAATGTGCATGAAGGACCTAGTTACTGTGTTGTGTCTTTTTAAATTTCACACATTGTGCAACATTTGATTGACATGTAAACTAGTATTATCTGTCATTGTGTCCATTACCTGGATCTCCTTCAGGTAGGTGGCCTCCAAAGTGTCCATATTACCCAGCATCCTCCTCTCCAGCTCATCTTTTTCCTCCTGATGTTTGCGATTTAACTCAGCCTCCTGAGCCTCAAGTTGCGCCTGATTGGTCTCCTGAAAGACGGCTTCCAGAGTATCAAGCTCTGCCTTCCGTTTGGAATCAAGGGTCGTTTCCAAGGCAACAAGCTCAGCTTTGTACTTGGCATCAAGCTCAACTGCCATAGCAGCAAGTTGATCTCTGTGATTGGCATCGAGTGACTCTAGCTGGGCTTTGTGTTTGGCACCGAGTGTGTCTATTTCTTTTGAGTGGTTGGCAAGTAGCTTTGTTCTCTGGAGCTCCAGCTCAGCCTGGTGCTTGTCCCTCAACTCCCCCAGAGAGACTTCATCCTTCTGGGCCAGGCACCACTCCAACTGTCCTTTCTCCTCTTGGAACCTGAACACAACCAGGACATTTATGTAAACTTCAACAAGGAGACAACGTGATTTACATCATGTCTTAATACAAGATCTTTGTTAGGTTAGCATTAAAAGGAAAAAGGAAAACATTTACAAATATACTGAGGGGGTCATCCTGCCATGGGTCTACTAAAATGTCCTTGCATTACAATGGATTGAAGACACCTGTTTTAACAGCCCCAGACAACTCACAGGCCTCCAAATACAACCGAAGCTGCAGTAGGTCTTTTGACCCAGCCATGTCTCACCTCTCCTGGGCTTGGCGTAGCCGCTCTTCGCCCTGCTTCTGAAGGAGAGCGGAGAGCTCCTTGACCTCAGCAACCATGCAGCTCTTGGCCCTTCGCAGCTCGCTGTCATACTGAGCCTCCAGCCTCTGTCTCACTGCTAGGACCTGGGGGCCTACGGCACAAACAGGAAATATGTAACAAGACTGAGAGAAGGGCCAGGAAAAATTAAATACACCAAAAGGCATCTGATTTAAAGTAATTAAGGAAATACTGAATTGATATCCTACAGACGATCCATTTCAATGTTGTACTGATAATCTTACTCTGGTCATTATCCAGTGCAGCCTGGAGGGAACTCAGCTTCTCCTTCTCTTCCTCCAGGTCTCTTATCAGGCCTCTCCTCTCCTCCTCCATCCCCCTCTCTAGCTCCTCTCTCAGGGCAGTGAGCTGCGCCTCCTGCTTTTCGTGGAGCTCCTCTCTCAGCCTCTGCACCTCCTCCTGGCTCCTCAAGGTCATCTCGCCTTTCACTCGCTCCCGCTCCTCCTTCTGGGCCTCCTCCAGACGACCACGCAACTCCTCAGCCAACTCCTGTTTGAACTGCAGGTGTTGGGGGGGTAGAATGATAGATACTTAAGGTACAATATGCTGTATACAGAAAACAAACAATAAGTAGATATTTACTGCATCAACAGGAAACCATTCACTGGAAGCAACAAATTCTTCAATTTTGGCAAATATTTATAAGGAGCCAACACTTTCTCAGAAGTGTGCTGTGCTACAGTTAATATATGACTACTGTTAGTACTATATCTGTATTCCTGTATAACCATGAATGTATGCTAGTCTCACATCTTGCTGTGTGTGTAACTTCTGGTGTGCGGTGTGCATGTGCATGTACCCGCTTAGTGTTCTTCTCTAGTTCTGCATGGTGTTGTTTACTCAGGCCAGACAGTCTGCTCTCCAGGGTCTGGATGATGGTCATCCTGGTCTGCAGCTCCTCACTGTGACACCACATCCTCTGCTCCACCTCCACCTGCACGGGAGCGTTTAGTGCATCATAACATGAATCGACATAACGTTCGGAACCTAACATAAAGGCGCCGGTTTCTATAAATGTACGATTGTTCTCGTTTAAATCAGTCATTACCTCAACCTGCCTCGCTGCCTCCAATCGAATCCGCGTCAGTTCTGTGAGGGAGAGATCGATTTTGCCCGTCGGCATACACGTTGTAATAATAATCGAACTCTTATATAATGAAGATGCGTGCATTAGTGTGTGTGTGTGTGTGTGTGTGTACCTCGGACGTGGCTGTCAGAAAGTCTGGCTCTGAGCTGCTCCAGCTCAAGGGCGTGGCGAGTCTTCAGCTCCTGCAGGTCGTCATAGTAACGGTCTGTGAGGTCGGAGCGCACCTGTAACGCGCGGGTGACAACGACGACCATCAACGGAAAAATTGGCAAATAAGGTAAGAAATCGAGAGAGAAGTAGAATGAGTTAGGGGTGTAACGATCTCAACACAGAATCAAAAATTTTAAAAAGTAATCAAGTTCAATACAGTGTATCGAAATTGGAAACCGTGTCAACAATTCTCATAGGTCTCTAATTTCTCCCTTTTGTCGTCTAAACTAGGCATCCGCCTGCATCCTATCGGTGTTGAGTGGGAGGGGGAGGGGGGAGGGAAGGGTGCGCAATCACACACACATACAATTTGTATTTTTCTGAGCCAAACCAAGCTGTGTAGTCTACCGTATATACGTATGATATATAGTTAGAGCTCTGTAGTAAGAATACATTTTCACACCAAAATAATTTGTGACCTGGAAATCTAAATTGGTTATGGAATCTGAAAACGTGTGCCTATCGTTACACCCATAGAATGACTGCATGTCTGACCTGTAGTAGCTCTTCCTTATAGGACAGAGCCATAGAGGATCGCAGGTTGGACAGCTCCTGTGTATGTCTCTCCTCCAACTGCAAACGCAAAGTGTCCAGCTCCTCCTAAACGGACAGTGAGAGACACGACACGACACAAGACGAGAGGAGTGGTGAAAAGGATGACTGAAGTGGTGGTCCCGTATGGCTGTAGCGGGTGAAGCGCTAGGCGCTCTGGAGCGTGGCATTAACACTGCTAGGGTCAGGGGTTCCATTCCCACTGGGGCCACCCATACTGAAAAAAGTATGCAGTCATTACACTGTAGAGTACTTTGAGTAGCACTTGTACTTAAAAATCACAATAGAAATACTGCCATTCATGACACACCCATATCACTGCCAAAAATGTAATGTTTGATACAATGTACAGTTTGTAACCGTTTCCTCAGTAGAACATATGAAAGACACATCTGATTATACTGTGAGCTTCCAGTTTTGGAAAATTGTCTCAATGCTAAAGCGGTCAGTGAAATTTTTTAATGTTTAAAAAGGGCTTGGGTTCAAAAGAAAAGGTGAAGCCGTCCTTTACGTGTATGTACAATTACCTTGTGTTTCTCCAGTTTGAGAGTGATCTCAGCAAGCGCATCATTCTTCTCCCCTTCACCTCTGCCTTCAGACATGAAACTAGAAACACAAACCAGAGCCACCGTTACACAGAAAACTTTGTGTCCATGTTTATGAATACATAATGATTATCTGCTCTAAACTGAAGGGCCTGGTAACAAACCTAGAATCCCCAGTCTTGAGTACCGACTCTTCCAGGGCCCCCTCCACCAGCCTCAGCTGCAACAGAGCGATCTCCTCCCTGTAGCTCTCCTCCGCTGCCCGCAGACGCTGCTCAAAGTACCTGGGGGAAGAGGAAGATGTGAGTGTGTTTGTGATTCTGTGGGATCAGTGTGTAGGGAGGTCCTTGACTAAAGAAATTCTTAGTCGACTAATCGTCACAGGACTTTGTCGACTAGTGTATTCGTCGACTTAATTGACAAGTCTGTCATGCTATCATGCAAACGGACCTCTTCAAATCTACTGCTTACCAGAGATGTGCTTATGATTTATTTTTTTTAAATAACTAATTCGGCATGGGGGGGACACCATAAAAAATTATTAATCGACTAAAATGATTTGTTTGACTAATGTCAAACATTCACACTAATGTATGTATGTATGTACCTCCTCAGGCTCTCCAGCTCAGCCTCATTTTGCTCCTTGATCTCCCGTCTCTGCTCATTAAACTCTGCCTTCAGGCGCTCGATGTCATCAACACGAGATGAGCGAGCCAGCAGCTGTTCTTTCAGCTCTGTGGGATGAGAGAGAGAGAGAGAGAGAGACAGAGAGAGAGAGAAGGAATGTAGTACTTAAATAATTCCAACAATTGATACTAATCACACGTATTTAAATGTCCCCTGTGTGTGTGTGTGTGTGTGTGCGTGTGTGTGTGTTTAACACCCTCACCTCCCAGCTCCTGTCGACTCGTCCTCATGCTCTCCAGCTGAGCCCAGAGTTGAGCCACCTCCTCTTCTGAGCTCTGCTTCAGCGACATCTGCTCCTCTTGTAAACGCAACACCTGGGAGACAGAGAGGGAGGAGGTAGTTACTTCCTGTAAGACGAGTTAGACTTACTTACTGTAACAAGGAGTTACATTTTGTTGCAAGTGACCCAGGATTTGTCAACCTAATGCCATAAGTAGTGTCAGCTAAATGCCCTAACGTGTATGTGTAAAATGGATAAAGCTCTAATACTACATACTCTTGTCTGTGTGATGTGTACAGGATGTGAGAGGTAGAACTATATGGAAGTGTTGTATTGTGATCTCACCTCTTGCTGCAGCTGCTGTTCCTTCTCCTCTAGGTGGCGTGTGTGTTGTTCTTTCTCCTGCAGCTCTGTCTTCTGACTGGACACCAGCTCCTCCACAGCACCTGAGCACCAATTCAGAGCACACCATAGCATAGCAATCATTATATGTCCATAACCTGAAATGCAACATACAGAGCTGGGTGTTAGTAGTGATAATTTCACATCTCAGCTAATGTACCAGTAATGCTATACCTCTGCTATCCTATACTTCTGAAAGTTATGTTAGACTAGGCTATTCTTAAGGTCCAACCATTGACTGTAGTTGTTTTGTACGAGGATATAACAGCTATATAATGAAGCCCATCTGAGGAAGGGAGGGAGTGTGGAACTCACGGGTGGCTGCCTCTCTGTCAGCCCTGGCTTGGCTCAGCTCTTCCTCTAGTCTCTGGATCTCCTTCTGACTGGAAGTCTCAAGTTCCTCCAGCCTGGCCCGGGACTCACTCAGTTCTGCCTGGGTTTCAGTGAGGCTCCTCTGGGTCTCTGTGAGGGATGTCTGGATATCAACCTGGGCCCTCTCAGCTTCCTGCTCCCACTCTGACCTCAGAGCCTGGACAAAAAGGAAGAGAAGGAGAAAAACAATTGCTGAGGGAATAAACTGTAGACCTTTTCTAACTTGACAACATAAACATTCTAAATCGGGCCCAGAGTTTATTTCCTGTTGCAATGTTTGCTGACACAATAGCTGACTAGAGCCAATAAACTAGAGCCAAAGCTGTTCCCCTAGCAACGGAATAAAAACGTAATTCTTCTGAAAAGGTCTACATCTCAAAATAAAATCAATACCAATTTCTTTAGTATAATGTGTAATAAACATCTCAACACAAATGCTATGGTAGCTATTATCGTTCTGATTCACAGAATTACTGCTCTGTGAATCACGGTACGTCAACCTCAACACAGCAGTACCTGAATCTGTTCGGCATGCTGCTCCTCCAAGGCCGCCCTCTCCTCAGAGACACAAGTCTCGCACCGCTGCTTCAGTTCATCTGAGAATACAGAAAATAAATTATGTTCACCTACAGCGCGTCAACACACAGGATTGGAGGCTAGCTTCTGTCATCACGCTCTACTTTTGCCTGAATAAACCTGTGAGTAAGACTGAGGCCGATTCACCCAAATAAACAACACACTCGTGTTTAGTGCACCCGAGGGTGAAAAGCAAACAGTACACTCTCTCTCTCTCTCTCTCTCTCTACACAAGGGTTGGGTTTAATTCACTTCCGTTTCAGTGAATTCAAGAAGTGGATTTTCTTTCAAATTCAAATACTGATAAACATTTGGCATGAAAAGGTTGTATTATTGAGCCTCCTGACAATTAAATGAGAATTTCATGTTCCATTATCAGCAGGTACGAACAGCAATTTCCGTTTACATTTCGAACTGACTGAATTGAAAGCGAGTCGATCCTCAACCATACCCATACCAATGTCTCGTTGGTGCAGCTGGCGCTGCCTCTCCTGCTGCTCCCGGTTCTGCTCTCTGATCCGGTCCAGCTCAAACTGCTGCCGGGCCTGCAGCACGGCGCTGTCCTGGGCCCACTTGTCCCTCAGGGAGGCCTGGACCTCGCTCAGAGCCGCCTCCCGCTCCCGCTGCAGGTTGGCCTGGGAGAG
>OMKL01086900.1:0-11847 GCA_900302295.1 Parasudis fraserbrunneri | reverse complement strand
GCCTGGGAGAGCTCCAGCTGAGACGTGTGGAGGTTGGTCAGGCTCAGGCGAAGGGCCTCCATGTCCCGGGACTGTTGGGTCTACGGCGGGGGACACAGGTTCGTTTGGCTGTCTGTGAACTTTTAATGACTGTAGTGGACCGTGGATCTACGTTTGTGTATCCATGTTATTGTGTGTGTGTGTGTGTGTGTGTGTGTGTGTGTTGTAATAGGTGGGGGAAACGATGCTCTTTGTATTCTTAAATGTCTGTAAAACCATGTTGAACCTCTGAAATACTTGTGTATTTGTAAATGTGTATAATTTAACTGGTGGATTCAAATAACGCATTCTGTGTGTATGTGTGTTTGAGTGAGTGCGAGAGAGAGTGTGTGTGTGCTTGAGTGAGAACGTGTGTGTGTGTGTGTGTATGTGTGTGTGTGTGTGTGTGTGTGTGTGTGTGTACCTGTGTCTGTAGCAGCTCAGCCTGGTGGGCAGCCTCCATGCTCTCCCTCAGCTCCCCAGAGAGCTCCAGCCTCAGTTGATGGAGCTCCTCCCTCTGTTTGGCACACAGCTCTGACACCGTCCTCTGGTGTTCACGCTCCGTCACCTGCAGAGGAATAGAAGCGTGTGCATACAAGACGGGGGAAGAATAACTGGTGAGCACGAAAGAGAAAATAACTTTGAGGAACATGCTGTGCGGCCCCTTTTCGTGTTTGGTTGCTCCATCGGCAGACGCTTCCCATCAGTCAGTCATACTAAAGTGATACTAAAGTGATACTCAGAACTTCAATTCATAGAACAGCCAGGCCCGTTATCTATCCAAATTAATTTCGGCTGGTACACCACACGTTCGAGAACGTTGTCATGGATGCCAGTGTCGGTTTGGTGCACAAGACCGTTATCATTGAAATGGTCTCATTTGGATGAACATTCCAGTGAGAGTTGTGATGAACATTCCAGTGAGAGTTGTGATGAACATTCCATCTTTCTGAGTCTCATGCACATGCACCGTCCACGCAACTTTATCAAAATTCTATGGCAGCCATCTTGGGTGCACTCTCATGAACTAGGAAAGGCCATTTCTATCGTTCAAGTTCTGTGATGACACTTTTGATCTGTTTATCTGTTAGGGTATGTCAGTTAACCTGTTTAATGAGGCTGATCTGTCTCTTCTGTTCTTCTTCTAGACTGGCCTTCTGCTCCAACAGCTCTGTCTCCAGGCGCGCGTTCAGCTCAGACACCTAAGCATGTGCACAAAGGACTTGGTGTCAGGACAAATAACAAGTTGAAGTCCTTATAAGAAGGGAATGTGGGAAAAGTAAAAAAATATATATACTGTACATATTTCTTTTTCAAGGAAAAAGGTTTTATGTCTGGTTAAAATAGGCAAAGTAGTAGGGTTCAAGTCTATGCAAGGTGTGGTCATTTTAGCAAATAATGCTTCCCAATTTCTTTCCTGAAACCCACAAAGCCCAATATATTAAGATATTGAAGTCACCCAATGGGAGATTAGGGTATGACACATGCCTATGGTAATGTTGACAAATTTTAACTGTGCATGTGTTACACGGCAATTCTTCACAGGATATGTTGGCGTGCCCTCTCCTGTAGCCTCCTTGAAACACACCTCTTCCTGGTGTTTCTCCATCAGCTCCTCCACCTCCTCCTGATGAGATCTCCTAAGCCGCTGAGTAGCTTCCTCCACAGCCTGGACCTGCTTCTCCAGGAGAGCCTTCACCTCCTCCTCCCTCTCCTTCCTCTGCTCCTCCAGGAGACGCCTCACACCCAACAGCTTTTCCTCCTTCTCCTGACGCTCCTCCTCCCATTTCTCCTTCTCCTCAGCCAACTGGGAAAAATGTATTTCAATCTTTGTCAAACTTTGCATAGTATAAACAACACAAACATATTCGTATCAACATGAGAACGATACCAGTAATGTGTGTGTTTCCATGCAAATTAACTGGCCAATATTATTCAGGATAGCAAGTATTATGTGACTTGGCACAACGGTATATCCCGTTTACAATAGCCTGGCTAAGCTCATATCCAGACTTTGAGAAGCCTGAATAAGATGCCTGGGTATACACTGAGGTATATAAACGGCTTATCCCATTCTCTGCTTGGTGTTGTGGTCTGTTTGAATTCCATTGCTATGGTAACATTGCATCTATTCTCATGTACAGTATATGAGGATATTTGTGATTGGGATAGGAAGATGCGTTTAAACCACAGAATTAAAATGGATAGAAGTGGCATTCAGTGATATAAACCATATCCTGACGAAGGCCTTAACCGGGATATTAGTAGTACAAGGAATACTTTGTATATGTAAACACACCCAATATATAAATTATGAGTATCACCAACATCCTCCTCACCTCGTCCTCTTTGGCCTTTATTAGCTTCTCAAACTCTTCCAGTTCCTCCTCTAGAACCTGCTCCATCTTCCTCATCTGTCCATCCATCTCCTCCTCTTTCCTCCTGTGCCCCTCCCTCTCCCTGGCCCCCTGGGCCTGCGCCTCCTCCAGGTTGGTCAGGTTCTGTTTCAGACAGAGGAGCTGAGACTCCAGCTCGCTCCTCTCCCTCTCCGTCCTCTCCAGGCTCCCCTGGCTCTCCTCCAGCTCTCCTCCTAGTCTCCGCATCTCCGTTTGCATGGTCGCTACCTGCTCACGAGTCGTGTCGAGTTCTTTTAAGGCTGCATCCAGTTGCATGGTCTTTTGGCCCAGCAGGGCTGCTGTGGTTTTGTGTCTGGATTTGGTCTCCTCCAGTTCAGATATGACCTGGTCACGGTGGGACTGGAGAGAAAGCAAAAAGGGATGAATCTTGTTGTGGTCATTTTTCCTGTTGATTTTCTTTATTTTGCTCATTTCTGGTGAACCATATATGACCCATGTGTAACAGTGCTTTGACAGGAAGTCATCTTTCTGGATTGTGGACATGACTCGATTCTTCTCAATTGACCTGTCTGCAGAGTTTCAAATCGAAAATTGTACCCATGTTTCATCAGGCCTTTCTATTAACATTTTTAATAAAATTGGATTTGAGAAAAAAATAACAACAACAATTTGCTGGTAGAATTCTGAATCCATCTAATAGCTGCTGTGGCTGGATGACAAAAAGAAAAAAAAGTTAATTTCATGTCCTGCCCGTTTTGTTAAATAAATAAAGGTTGAAGAACCAATCCATAATCCACATGTAAAACAAACAAAACAAAACAAAACAGAAACATTTGATAAGGTCTAACACCTAACACTAAACAGGTAACAATTAATTAATTAAATGGTTTACTCATGTTTGTAATGTTTGTAAACTCTGGAGTAGAACAGACATAGATTCTGATTTCAAAGTTAAAAAAAAACTTACATTCCATCTACAATTCAAACTTTTATGTGAATATACGTCACATTTATCATGGACAAAACATAAATAAATCAAAGACATACCTGTAGTGCTTGTAGCTGTTTGCCAAACAGAACCTGGACCTCAGAGGTGACCGAGTCTCCGGCCTGTTTCATCTCCTGCAGAGAAGACACCAGCTGCTCCTGCTGCTTCAAACGGGAAAGCAGCACGGCCGTCTCCTCCTGCACCTCTGGCTCCTTCCCCGGGAGGGTGGAGGGGAGGAGCGAGGAGGCCTCCCTCTCCTTCTCTCTCCCCTTCATCTCCTCCCTCTCTTTGTCTCTCTCCTCTAGTAAGGCACTGAGTTTGTTCTTAAGGTTGTCTTGTTCGTGGGCTTTCACGTTCATCTCCTCTTCAGCCCTTCTCCGCTTTTTCCTTTCATCTTCAAGTTCCTCCTCGCATGTCCTCCTCTTCTCCCTTTCCTCTGACAGCTCCCAGATAGCCTCCTGGAGCTCCTCTGTCACCTGGGCCCATCTGTCAGCACAAACAGATAATGATGCAGTTATAATGAAGAAGGCGTTAAGTGCATGTCTCAAAATTGACAAATGTCTCCCACACACAAGTGAGTTCAGTACCAAACACCAAGAATATGCTTTACCAAGACTAATAAAATGGAATGGAATTCCACATAAGCCAACTAAATGCATACCACACACACACACACACACACACACCTCACCTGCTCCTCGCCTCCTCCAGCTCCTCCGTGCTCCTGCTGATCTCCTCCCTCAGCACCTCCTGCTCCCTCTCCCTGAGACCCAGCTCCTCCCGGAGGTCCTCGCACTGCTGGATCAGCAGCTCCTTCCCCAGGTCCGACTCACAGTGCTCCTCAGCCAAATCCCGATAGCTGGAGGCGGAGTTGTTGAACCACTGAGAAGGAGACTGTAGGGTGGAGTTGTCGGCCTCAGCGAGGGAGCCTGTTGTGCGTTGCGGGTGGGAGAAGCTGTGGAAATCGTTCTGCTCTTCGTGGAGGGAGTGCGAAATGGAGAAGTGCGACTGGTCGCCCAAGACTTCACTGTTCAGCTCAAAACTGTAATGAGAGGAGGAGAAATATATAGGATTAGGAAATATAGAATAAGAAATACAGAGATATAGATTTGTCTAATGGAATTAGGGACAGAGGGAGAGAAATAAGTTTTAAAAACATGAGGTGCACTCAATATGTATGCTGCACAAAACATTAGACCACTATACAGAGGCAAACAGAGCGTTCTTCTGACCTGCAGTTAGCAGAACTTTCCAGCAGGCTGTGCTCTTCCAAGCATTCATTGTGTACGGGGTGGACTGAGGACAAATAGCGCTCCATCAGTGGATCAACATCACCAGACAGGGATCCATTCAGACCATTTACACCAGGCCCTGCCTCCAGACCATCCTCATCCATACTCATCCCCTCCTCATCACCCAAACTAGCTCTCGCCTGGTTCTGCTTATTCTTGGAGGCCTTGAGTCCCATCTCCTCCCTTTCTCCTTCCTCCTCCTCTCTTTCCCTCTCCTCCAAGAGCTGCCTGACTGTCTGCAGCTCCTCTCTGTGCTCCTCTCGAAGTCTCCTCATCTCCTCCTCCTGTCTCCCTCTCTCCTCCTCTAGGCTCTGTAGGCGCAAGGTATAGTTATAGGCTACCTCCTCCCTTAACCTCCTCTCTACAACCTCCTCCTCCTCTTGTAGCCTCCTCCTCAGCTCCTGCACCTCCCTATTCAGCACCTCCTTCTCCTCCTTGTATCGCTGAATCTCAAGGCACTGGGTTTGGGCTTGGCTGAGCTGGGTCTGGAGGTCTTGTAGCTGCGCCTCCCTCTCTTTTCTCTCCTCCTCCCGGTGTTCCTTCTCCTCTTCCAGCAAAGAAAGCACACGTTGGTGATTCTCTCTCTCCTCTGCAAGTTCGGCACGTATACGTTGGCTTTTGTCCCTCTCTTCCCCCAGCTCAGTCCTAAGTCTGTGCAGGAGAGCATCTGCGTCAGCGTCGGAGTTGCTCTCCAGGCTGGATGAGCGGGAGCCAAGACCCGCTCTCCCCGGATCCTCAGGTGGAGCCTCCGTACGGTTGAGGACAGTATCCTGGGAGCCATGTCCAGGCTGAGGCTGCCATCGCTGGGCATGAGGGACATCGACCCCTGGCTGGCCTCTAATCCGAAGGAACTCCACGCTTGTCTGCGTGAAACAGAGTTGAGAAACATTGAAGTTCAGCTGTCGTGTAAGTGGGATTATTGCTTACTATGATATCTAGTTAACTTTCTATAATAAACACAAGATTAGTTCTGACGTTGGTTCATAAACAACTACAAAAAGAGCAAGCAAATAGTAAACAAGTCCCCCACCAATTTCAACGTGCTAATAATAATAACTTTATTATTACTTTAATGCAGGATGTAGATATTGTTCGATAACGCCTCCATGATTTCCCCCTGGCCCAGAGCAAGTTACACTGATTATGTCCTGAGTGTGTGATTGTTGCTCGTATACGTGCACACATATGTCAAATTAATAAATGACTTTATTGAATATTATACTTTGTTATGTAGGCTGACAGAATTATTATAATTTATTTTCCTTCTGTAGTACAGGGAAGTCGTCATCGATCTAATTAGCATACACAGCAATATAGCTATAAATAAGCCTAACGGTAGCTTTACTCCTAAAGCCAGCAGCCAGACAGTGAGTTGTTATTTTCCCTGGTTACTGTCATCCTTTCGCCTGTGCTAGCACAGCGTACTGTTGAGATAGATGTGACAAGCCGAAACTAGCGCTGTCATCCCAACTCTCCGGTGAGTTTAGTGAGGTCAGACAGGTGTAGAGATGGGCACTGGGGAACAACTCCACAAGTTCGGTGGCAGCGCCTCAGAAGATGCTTCACCATTACAGAAGCTAGCAGAGAGGAACATCCCCATGGATGGAAGGTTAATGGGACAAAACTGGACTTGGTTATTATAGCTGCTGTCAAAGGAGAGAGGACTTTGGTTGCACACATAGTGGAATTAATGTCTTTGCTTTGGACAGGTAAGAGTTGTATAATAAGCTAATGTAATGACCCTCAGTTACCAAGAGGCTGACAGAATACTTCTAACATTGAACATTGAACATTGGGGGTACATTGAAGACAGCACATAACGTAACAGGCTGTTTTGACTGCGTTATAGCTTCTCAATTAGCCAGCTGCCTTGGAACTAACATAATTGTAGCTTTGGTTGTAGTGCTGACAAGCATAAAGATGGCAAAATTCCAGCTGGTGATATTATGTATTCAGTAGCTAGCTAGCTAGCCCTAGCTTTATCACGCTGACAAAGCTATTTGATGATTCTGGATACCATATGACCCAGTTCGTTCGGTTCCCTCTGCTTCGTTCTGAGAGCTAGCTTAATGGGTCTAATAGCCGACAAGGTGAATAACGTTAGTAGAGGAGAGTTACCTCTGTTTTCATAGTCGGAATAACGTTTTAATAGACTTTGGCACTTGATAGCTATGTAGATAAATGTGCATATGTACTACATAATTTTTTAACTCAGAAATAATTGTCGATCTCTCCCAATCGGAGGAAATTTGTCCACCTGGTTCCTATACCCTCTTCCGTAGTAGTAGCAGTAGTAATAATTACACCCTGCAGAGCCTTTGATATATGAGGCATGAGGTTGCCGGGTCAGACCGCCCCCCTAGTGGCTCAAAGTCAACATTACAGTGTGACGCACAAACAAACGAACACACAGGGATAGATTCATCGTCGTTGTCCGCCCCCCTTCCATCAGGCGGGGGGCAAATATCAAGTCTGACCTCTAGACATACCCAAGAACCAATACGCAAGGTAAATTTGAGAACTTATGTAAAACATAGAGTTTTAACCTACATTATAGAACTTGTTTTCAGGCTCATGTAACCCTGCTGTGTGTGTGTGTGTGTGTGTGTGTTCACCTGTTGAAGTTGTCTCTGTAAGGCCTGTATCTGTACAGCGAGTGACTGTGCTTCCTGTTGGACCTGATCTCTGCTGACCAGCGCCTCCTGCAGGTTGGAGCTGAGCCTGGCAATTATCTCATTCCGCTTCTCCACAGCCTGCTGCAGCTGCTACAAGTGGAACACATATATCGGGTCAGATTTACACACACACACACACAATAGAATAATCGATGCATGGCCATTAGCTGACTTACTGAGTCCTGTGGTCAGAGTTCTGGCTGTGTTATATAGGCAGCATAATACAGTATGTGAACCGGCCCCAGTGCATAGTGATACAGTGGTGTTCTTACTGGAAATACAAGATCATTTTCTTGTGGATGGTTAAAGCGTTTGTTTGGATGGTGTGGTGTGGCTTAAAATATTTTTGTTAATTTTGTCCCCGTGCTCGGCCTGTCTGAAGCTGCCCGGGTAGCTGGAAACACAGCCAGAGCTCTGACCATGGGACTTGGTGAGTTAGTTAATGGCCATGCACTGGTTACTGGACTGGCAAGTATTTCATACCACTTACTGAAAAAAAAAAAAAAAATTAATTATAGATAAAAAAAATATTAATTATAGATATTAAAATAAAGGTGGCCTTTAGTGCTAGGCTACTCGTTTCTTTTTGATATGAGGAATGAAATTAATAAGAAGGTCGTTGTTTTGTTATTTTGGTGTAAATTGTGAGATTGATTCATGGATTTGGTCACAGATCACAATATATTTTTTCAGCTCCACACATAACATTTTGGGCCTTTCCCTAGTGCATTATGATAATGAGTTCTGCCAGACTGCCAATGCGAGACTACATGGATTGGTGATGCAAAACGTAATATTTTAGTTAAAAGTATATATATATTTTTTTTATATTAGAGCTGTGAATTTGAAAGAAAAAATAATCTTTTTGTACATTATTGATGTGTGGTGAACAGAAAACACATCACTGGTTCTTGTCCCTTTTTCATGAAAGGAATGGAAAAAATGTGCCTACAATGCAAGCCAATAAATGGTTGTTACAAAGCACAGCCCAATGCCTCATGATTGTTCCCTATTGGTACTATCCATACATACATACCATACACACATACATACTTTGGCAAATACATCACACAATTAACTTGTTAATTGTAAGCATTTTACGCCTGTATTGATGTGGTAGTCATACGTAGATTTTATAAATAATATTCAAATTTGGTTTGAATTTAGCTCTTTTCAGCCTATTCAGTCAAATTATATTCGTAGGAACAACTTAATACATGCTTAGTATCATGAATTTAGTCAGCATAATTGTGTATCACAATATGATAATTTCATCCCAATATAATCCCAGTGCTATAATACTGTAATACTGAATCATTGCCAAGCCCGATCCTCAGCAGACCTGTCGAAACATTTTGTCTTCACCTATGATTCCTTTCCAGATCAGTGAAGACAGAGGAGACAGTGACAACCCCGATGGGAAGTGCAGAACACAAGAAACACACACACACACACACATACACAGAGAGTGCCAATTACTGTCAGAAGGAGCCCCCAGGCTTACGGGTAAATAAAGCATGAAAACAAATTAATCCATGTGACCAAACACATCTCTCTAACCCACTTTAGGAGTATTTAGTTGTGTATGTGCATCTTGTAAATGTATTTGCAAGGCATGAACACAGACACACTGTCATATGTAACGTCAGCTCAATTATCAAGGCGTGAATTTAGAGGACTACTAGACTAATGACTAAATTACATTATAGTATAATATAATGGACTATAATAATATTTTTAGATTGATGCTTCAATAAAAGTCTTGATACTGATATTTTCCCATTGTGGAAATGACAAGAACCACACTCCTACAGACAGCTCTGCGCTCTGCGTCACACAGCCTGGGACAGCACTGGCCCCCCAAGTGCCTTAACTGTAACAATCTACTGACCTCCGCAACCACATTAGTTTGAAAGAAAACGCGGCAATAAGAGTCATGCGGTGATAACAGCAATCAGAAGAGTAAACCGACCATCTTTTCAGTGTAAGGAAACCATACCTTTATGGCTGTCGTTTCCATGGACGCGAGTGACTAAGTATGGCTGCCCGGACACCGTGAAGTGAAATTATTTAACTTTTTCCACTCGTTTTACTCAATTAACAGAAGATTATTTATTCAATATGTTAAGGGGAAATAATACAAGTGTAAGTAAGCGCCTGCTAGTTTACTTCCTCTTGAGGCAGAGATGTTTGACAGTGAGGCATCGTCCAGCTCTCTGTGTAGGAGTGTGACATTTCATATCCTTTGCTGTGTAGAAACTGCTTGTATACCTTGAGCTGTTCTTTCCCAGTGAGAGCAGCTATGTCCTCCTCGCTCAACTCCTCCCCCCGGGAGATGCTTTGGTCCCGGGCCAGGGATCGTTCCTCCTGCCCCAGGCTCTGCTGGACCTCTGCCTTCCTCGACCTTTGTGGTTCCTAAAGGTTTAAAACATGACTTGTAAACCAGATGTAAATTCTGTTTTAACTGATCACATTGGCTACAAAATAATCATTTTTGCCTAATTCTCAGCACATAATGGATTATAATCCATTTACTTTAAAATGAGCCATTGTAAATGTTCAGTGTGAACTTCCCCTTTAATGCCAGTGAATAATGGTACATTTAATCCTGGTCATGCTGTTGCTATGACAACATGCCCCCCCAAGCAACACTGTGGTTAGTGACCCATTTCTCCAATGTATGTTTACTGAGCAGAGGGTATGGACCACTTGTTAAAGCACACATTGAATACAAAGAATGACATACAGGTCAAGTATTGAGACCTGTGAACTAGCCTTAGCAATGGCAAAGTAAGATGCAATTCTGAAAACTATTTCAAACCCTAAGGCAAGTAAGACAGTGGTCTTATGGTCCATCCACTAGTCTAGTACAATGTTTGTAAACTGTTGGGTGGGAAGACATTCCGACAGGGTTGCAGAGACAAAAAAAACGACATATATGAGGATACTGTGTTTCCTGGTGCAAAGCCAGCAGAGAACCACTGTTGTAATATACACATTCAAGAGTTACTATTTCTGCCATCCATGAATGTAAATAATAACCAATAGTTTTGATTTACCGGACCGGGGGACATACCTCATGGCTCGTCTCGCTGTCCTGCTTGCCATCATTAGCTGTTTGGGGGACTGACTCTAGGTGGCGGTCTTGCGTTGAGCGGTCATTCTTCGAGACATCCTGGCCCTTCCTCTTCTGCGTCTTTTTCGTCGCCCCCGCACCGTCACTTTTCGCCCGCTTCTGTCGGAAGCTAGCAAGCTGCGCAGGAAGGAGAGAGAGAGGTAGACGGAGACATAGGTGAGGACCACGGAGCACCACCACACTATCAGCATGGTGGGGCTCACAAGTCAATGCCCAGTGGTGACTAATGTTGGCCAAGGTCCTAGCCCCATCTCCTCAGGTGAAGGAATCAGGTTGGAAGGACGAAAGGCAAGCAACTGAGAAGTTCATTAGATTACTCCCATGATCAAAAACCCAAGTTTAGAAGATAGAAGACATCCTGATGAGGCAAGAGAGTGATGAAGCAAAAATGAAGACGGTGCCCAGAAAAAGCCATGAGAGATCCCAAACCCAAACCCAAAATAGACTACATTATAATCTGAAAGGCTAAGTAAGTTCACAATGAGGTGATAGTGCTGAAGTACTCTCAAATCTCCAGGCGGGCTATTTCCAGACTATGAGAAAGATGAGAGCGAGCAAGGGACGGGCACTGGAAACAGAACAAGCTAAAAAAACACATCCTCCAAAACAATTGAGAAAATCCATCTCAGACACATGCATTTTTAGCACGCAGAAAGGTCAAAGATCACAGAGTGATGATGTGTTGGAGCATCACTCTTTGGAGCATCCCAATGGCTCTCCTGAGATCATAAGAGGAAAATAAACATCCAAAAAACAGCAACATTCCCAATCAAGCCACAGGCAGGAACTCTTGGCATTTCCATTTCAGTTTCAGCTGTAGAGATTTGTTATAAATCCACCTCCTGCAATCTCTCCATGCATCATGCTCCCTCTCTGAGTCTGCCACTCTTCTTTAAGCAGCTTAGATCAGATTACAGTGGTACACATTGTGAGAGATCCTCGTCAAAACCATCATTCTCTGACAGCCAGTCATCCACTCCCTCTCTCCTCATGGCAGCAAAAAAACCTGTAAATTCTTCCTTATCGGGGCAGCTGTCAATCTCACACACAGCCAGCCAGACACCTGCTTCAATGGAACAGAAATTTCAGATTTCTTCAACTCTCTAGAAAACAGGAGCGCGTTCTCCCTCACTCCTCACTACTGTTATTTGACCGCGTGTCACAGCCCACAGTACGGACGAGAGCGATGAGATACACCAGCTCTGGGCGAGAGACGGTGAGTGTCTCAACCAGAGGGAGAGGGTGGAGACCGAGAGAGAGAGAGAGAAAGAGACACGTCCCCGTGATGATGAGGAGGAGGAGGCAGAGCAGAGACGAGTGCCGAGGCAGCATCAGCACGCTGAGTGTGTTGAACTCTTCAACATCATGTGACCCCCCCCCC
>OMKL01086897.1:0-11426 GCA_900302295.1 Parasudis fraserbrunneri | reverse complement strand
AGATCTGAATGAGGTAGCAGTATCAGGAGTGTCTGACATAAACCTTTTAGCCACCCAGCCAAGGGGACTGTTAGATTAAAAATAATTAGTGTCACATTCCCTGGTTAGGCGCAGGTAGCACTGGATGGGTGTCAACCTCAGACCCCGAGTGGAAGTGAACACAGATGATCGGTGCACTAAATTGTTTACCTTAAGGAGCTGGTCCTTGCTGCTTATAGTAGCAAGCAGTCCCTCCACGGCACTCTCGTTGTCAGCCACTAGCCTCTCCCTTGCCTTCACAGCATCAGCCAACATAGCCTCCGTGACCTTTAACCTCTGACCCATTTGCTCTGCCAGGTCGCGGGCCTGGGTCTGTGACTGGTTCAGCATCGCTCCGGCCATGTCCTAGAAACAGGTGGTGAAGGAGATAAAAAAAAACATCTGCTGTCAGGAATTCTCTTTCATTTATGAAAAAAGTTTAAACTACAAACTCTAATCTAACTTAGAGTACAGAGGTCTGGTTATGTTCACTAGAGAGGTCTGGTCCAAGATGAAGAAACATTGTGTGAGTGTGTGTGTGTGCGTGTGTGCGTGTGTGCGTGTGTGTGTGTGTGAGCGAATGTGTGAGTGTGTATGTGTGGTGCGATTGATTGTGTGTGTGTGTGTGTGTGTGTGTGTGTGTGTACAGTTAGAGATACAGGGTGTTATTACAGTGAATATAGTTCCCTTCCTACCTCCATGTCCTTGGTTTTGCCCTCCAGGGACAGCTGAAGCTGGCTGATGATGGAGTCCTTCTCCCTCAAGGCTCTGTTCAGATTGTCCTCCACATCCTGTTTGGCTCTCTGCAGGTTCTTCAATGTGTTGGCCAGGTGCTGCAGCTCCACATCCTTCTCCTTGATCAGACAGTCAAAACTCTGCACAGAGAGAAAGAGAGAAAGAAAGAGAGAGAGAGAGAGAGAGTCCTATAAGTGTATTTTGAAGACATACATTTGAAAGAAATTGAGACTTGTTTTCAGAGGAACAATGCTTTCAAACTTCATTATCTAAAGATGGTAAGTTAAGAGTTTTGTGTTCATTCATAGTTAAAGACTGTTGAGTACTTTCTTGTGATATATCACATTCACACACCAAGTGATATGGATTGACTTTAATGATGATTAATGATAAACTGCTAAAACATGGGCTGTCCCAAAACGTATATAGTTCTTCAGTGCAAGAGTTCAATTAAAGGACTAGATAGTCTCTGAATGTGTTGCCGATATACATTAGATGTGTGTATATGTAGTGTATATGACTTCACTTTGACATGATTGTTTGATATTTTTTTATGTTCTGATGATGATGATGTACAGTCCTTTGCTTTGCCCTATTCTATTCTATTCTATTCAATTCTAAGTAGCTCCACTTTAGACAGAACAGGTTTAATCTCAGTAGAGCTTATCAAGTTGTATCGGTAAAACATGGCGATAGGCTCCTTACATTGATGGTTTCCTCATTGTGAGAGAGCAGGTTGTTGAGTCTCTCCAGGTCTCTCTCCTTCTCCCTAAGAGACAGCTGCAGCTGGTGGATCTCATTGTCCTTCTCCTCGATGGCAGCAAACTTCTCATCCAGCGCTTGCTGTGGGAGCACAGACAGAAGAAGAAATAAATTTTTTTTTTAAAAAGTCAAAAACTGATCCAGTATTCTTCGGCAGAGAACATAAGGAAAAGTGTGGGAGGAGAGGACATGGCAGTGGGACTAGGGGAGAACACACCTCCAGAGCCTTTTCTTTCTCCCTCAGTCGTTCACGCAGCTTGGAGAGCATGACATCACTTCCTCCTGGGCTCCTGCTCTGCTCAAAGTCTCGGACCATATTCATGTACTCCTAAGAGAATATTTTTTTTAAGAAGCCATACACAATCACACATTATACTCTACCTCTTTAGTTTACTTCGTATGGTAGGCGATAACTCGGATTACTATCCATCTGTATGTTACTTTCTCCACGTCTAGCTGTTGTTGTCACCTGCAGTTGCTGCTCCTTGTCGGCCAGGCTGGATGTGAGGCGCTGGATGGTGACCTCATGGGCCTGCAGTTTCCTCTTGGTTTGGTCCAGGAGCTCCTGATACTGATGCTCCAAGGCACTCTCCCTCTCCCCGATCTCCCCGCTCAACTTCTTCAGCTGGTTCTGCAGGTCCTGGAGGTTGGAAACAATAACATAATATATACTTTTTTTTTTAAGAGAGGACAATAAAATGGAGCTTGGCTAAGAGGATAGAATTCTGACTGGATGCAACCATTGAAACAACTAATAGTTGTAATAGTTGGGTACAACTATTCCAATCTCTCTAAATGAATTGCAGCATCACTGCACTGACTGACTGGTTTCTCCTGGAGCTATTGAATATGTTAACTCAGAGAACTATCTACACAGCCCACTGTGATGAAAACATCCAAGCCCTTACATTCAAGGCTTTGTCTCCCTTCTTCTTCTGCTGTTGCAGGTCCTCCAGCTCCATCTCCAGCTGGTCTTTGGCCTGCTGCAGGTCAGCCAGCTCCTGCTCCCTTCTGCCCAGGGATCGCTGCAGCTTCTGGGCCTCCAGAACCTTGGTGTGGTGCTCTCCCTGAAGCTGGGACAGCTCCGCCTGCTTCTCCATGAGCAGAGTCTGGTGCTCCTCTGCCCCCTGGAAGAGAAATGTATCAAGAAATGCTAGTTTACTCAGATGGAAATACATTTGCTGGAATGAACAATGCAGTAGCCGCGGTGCATCAAGCCAGCTCAAATAAGCTGAGGTAGGACTTCCGGTTTATGAATTTCACCTTAAAACAACACATTTTGAATTAGGACCGATTTCAGTTTACTTGAACTGGCTTGATGCACCTGGCCAAATTGACAAATTGCTCCCTTGTGCATACATGTTGACTGGAGGAAGATAGAATGGATTTCTGTTTGTTTTCATTTATGAACGGAATTCTCATGGATTCCTTCCGTGACTCTTGGCTGGCGGGCAAGCAGAACACCCACACGTAGAGAGAGGAGTTTGGATTAGCGTACAGCTACTTTAAACAGAGTCTGCTGTTGACTTGCCTGATATTTCTGCAGTTGGGCTTTGTGCGCTGCCTCTCGCGCTTTGGCCAGAGCCTCGTCCCTATCCTCGATCTCATGGCACAGCTCGGCAATCTGTGTAACACAACGAGACAGACAGACAGACGAGTATGAGAGTATGAAGTAACACCCCTATCAACACCTTATAATCTGTGCAGCAGATGGTGAGGTGTTATCAAAGTCAACATAACATGCTATATTTGTTACAGTGACAAATCAAGTTACAGCCTATGTTGATGCATCATAGGTTGTTGTCATAGTAAACAAACAGTAAAATGATCAACCTCACCTCTTTTTCCTTTTCTTTGAGGACCTGTGTGAACCCCTGGATGGTTTTGTCTCGTTTCAGAGTGTTTTTCTTCTCAGAGCTCAGCTCAGTCTCCTTCTCCTCCAATTTACCAGACAGGGTCTGTTTCAAAAGGTAATAGACGTTATGACTTGGAAGCAAGTAATTCTTCAAACATATCATCAATTCAAACATCAATTCTTAAAAAAATAAAAAAAATAAATCTAAAACATTTGTTCTGGCACCTTGTACTGGTTCTGGGCAACCTCCAGTGTTTTTGTCAGGTTCTCATTGGTGCTTTTAGTCTGCTTGAGTTCTTCATTCAGTTGCTTATTGGTTGACTCCAACTGACTCATCTCATTCTGCTTCTCAGCAAAACCCTGAAACACACAAATCACATCATACAGGTTTAAAATCGCATCAATAAGTACAGTCATGCCTAAGGACAAAATTGTCATCTCTAATGCCTCATCAGAGCCCCTTCACAGATTTGGTCAGCTGAAGCTGCTAAACAGAACTACCTCCATTCTGACAGGAGTGTATTCATCGTCAAACTCCTCTGCAAGGTCCTGGAGGGACTTCCACCCTGCCTCTCGGAGGCTGGACCTGGCCACGGAGTTTAGATAGCCTGGAGGCGGTTGGCTGGGCCTCTGCAGTAGAGGGATGCGGCTCTCTGGAAGAACACGAGCTGGCCGCTTCGAGATGCAACGCAGCAAGTGGACAAGGTCAGAGATCACAGAGGGCTGACCTGGGGAGCTGGAGAGCATGGCTCTGGCCTGGGACTTCCCTATTGGCTCCATGGAAACACGGCCTCTAGAAGTGAACACCATGGGCTGTCTGAGCTGTCGTTTAGGTGGTGGTTCTGGAGGGGTGTCAGAGGGAAAGTCTCGATTGAGGGACTGCATGGAGATGGAGTGGCCTTTGAACCCTTGGCTGGAGAGGGTGCCTTTGCGGTAGACTAGGTCGAGGTACATACTCTGGGAGTGCTGGCGTACAGACTGGAAACCAAGGCTCTTCATAGGGCCTTCCAGCCCTGTTCCCGCTGATCCACGCCTGGGCCTCCTGAAGCCTGAGCGCCCTGGGAATGGACCTTTACTTCCAATCCTATCCAGACTCGAACACCTCCTCATTCGACCCCCACCCTCCCTCGGCTGCTGTCCTTCTGAGGCAAGCTGACCTATAGCCTTCTCCTCGGGGCTGGCCCTTCCAGAAAACCTGAGGGTGGTCTTGGAGCAAGTACTGTCCCCATCTCCCTTCTCTGTGGCTTGGTTGTTCTTATTGTAGATGTGAACGATGCACTGGGTCAGGTGTTCCTTCTCTGCCTGGAGCACCTGGACCTTGGCATTTTGTTCGTCCTGCAGTCTGCTGATGGTAACGTCACAGAGCATGACCTTCTCCAGCTGGAACACACACTTCCCGCAGAGGAACTCGCCGTGTCCGTCGCGAATCACCTCCCTGCCCAGCACATGAGACAGGATGACCTGCAGTTTCCTCTTCCCTGTCGCGCTGAAGATCCAGCGGCACTGGCTGCCCACCAGACGGACCCCACACACACGACACGGGTCTTTCATGGTGCCTTAGATCCAAAGGTGGCGGGCTCGAAGTCCAATACGCACACACACACACACACACACATACACACGCACACGCACACACCTTGTCTCAGAAAGGCTCCAAAGATCCTCTCACACTCATGCACTCATGTCTGCTGTCCTGTGGTGGTCGTCGACCCACCAGCCACGGAACAGATGTCCATCATTTTCTCTTCCACTGTCAGTGAGGCAGTGCAGAGGAGAATGACTGAGCTCTCCCTGCTAAGGGTAGGGAACGGTAAGCTCTAAGCCTCTAATAATCCTTACTCCCGCCTCTATTCTACTCTGTCCCACGCATTCAATCAGACCAAATCCTCTGGGACTGCTGCATTCTGGCTGATGCCAGCCACCGTTAATCCCCACAGACCATCCCAGGAGACACTCCACCTGGGTGTCCCGACAAGGACGTCAGGTACTGGGATCAGCCCCACACAGGTGTCTCTCTGGGGGCGCCGGAGCTGGTGTATGGTGACTGTAGTACAACCACTGAGCCCTGGGTAGCGCAGACTGCCATATCAGCTTTGTAGGTCTCCCTTGGTCATCACAGCTACATTGTCAATCATTTCTTCACATCTTTGTCCTGAGAAGACCACAGTCACATCCTCTCTGATCCCTTAGGCCCGTCTATTGGAGGCCTTCTCCCTTGCCTTCACTTTTAGGACCTAAAATGTATGTGCTTATATACTACTATACTCTTCCACTCCTGTGTTTACCGTCAGTGGTTTTTCTATATTCAGTCAGTGTTCAGCAGCAAAGGCCTCACACTGTCCGAAATAAAAAACTAACTGTTAGGAAAAGGCATCATCCGGTCTGATTGAACCCCAATGAATAACAAACATGGCACCAAGTAAGCAGGTTTGAGACCAGACCATGGGGCAAAACTCTCCTCTTCCACCACCGCAAATCCCCCCCCAAAAAAACTCTGAGGGAAAGACTGACCTCAGACTACTAATCTGACAGACAGACAGTTCCAATAGATTTGTTTGTTTTTTCAATGGAGAGAGATGGCCATAAATAACTCTCAGAGGAACTGTACCCTAGCCAGCTTGGTAATCCAGTATTAACACTATGACCTGAGCCCATACGGCAGGCCGGGGGGCATGGACACTACTCTGCTCATGGCTTTCAAGATCACTGTAATAAATCAACAAGACATTTTCCTAATCAGCCTGGGCACTGCTTCAATGACCACTTCCAAAAACATTCTAGAATCCTCCATGAAATAAGCACTTAATATCACAGTAGTATTGACAGATCGCTAACTAGCTAAGAGGCGTTATCAAATACAGTGTGATTTGAAGGACAACACTTTTTCCATTCCCACCCATGACACCCTGAATATCCATGGCATGTCTGTTTGATGACTTACAGGCTATACCAATCAACCAGTGCTGAAAACATATAGGTGGTTAAGAGGATATGAAAGCCGAGAGAAGCCTTTCCAGTAAAACCCTCCAGCCCAGGGCTAGAAAGAGTCACTATTTTGAAGGATTACGGTCAATAAAGAGATTACCCTCAAGGTTAGCCACATCATTCCGTCAGGTAAAACAAGGGACGATCAAGCTGAACGCCGCCCAGCAGTCTACCAGCTACAGACGCTTCACACTGACATATGTGTTTAGCTCAACCTAGGGCTGGGCAACTAATCACATTTTATTTTCTATTACGATTTTGGCATCTAACGATTATGAAAACAAGATAATCGAAATAAAATGTATTTGTTTTTCAGTTTAATTATATTTAAAGTTCAAGGAAATCCACTGTTAAAAATACATGTTTTGGTTTTTTTTAAGTTCAATGCATGCAGTGCATGATGTTTCCAAAGTCAATGAGTAATCGTGTTAAATAATCACAATCTCAATACTGACCCCAAAGGCTTGTTCACAGATACTATTCAATAATAGTTGACTGGTACATAAATCACATTTTTCTGTCATATCAGGAGTGATAGTTCATTTGACAGACACACTGGGATTAAAGTTGTCCTTCCATTATACACTAATACACTTGTATTGACCAAATTCTCACAGCTAGACCCTCAGGGAAATTAGGAAATCATGATTATGATTTTTGCCATAATCGCGCACACCTCAACCTCACTAATCAGAGTCCCACCATGTCCCTGGTGTAAAATTCCATGACTTCAAATGACCTAAAAGGTTTAATTCCTTCTTTGTTTGTTAATGTGTTTTTTTCAGCTCAGAAAAAAAGGGATAAATCTAAAAGGGATAAAAAGGTTTCCACTTAGGCTGCCCCCACTTAGTCAGTTAGTTGACAGCCTAATCAGTCGATTTGGTCATGGTCGACAAAGACTTTCTTCGTCAATTAGTCAGTTTTTTTTTATGCTTTTTTCCATGCTGTACGAGTTATTTCCTGAAAAATTATAAGCACATATCTGGTAAGCTCTAGATTTAAAGAGGTCATTCTGCATGATTGTGTGTTGGAAACACGATTTTAGATTTGTCAATTAAATCAACTGATCGATTGGTCGGTTGGTCTTCCTGTGAAAAAGTGGCCATACAAAGTTTAAAAATGGCTCATGGCAGAAGTTTGTAGTTGAGGAGACAAGACGGTCCTGACTGCTCTGAACTCCATTTCCTCCCAAGGCAATAATGACGTCAGCTACCCACGGTGAAACAGACTTTTGAATTCACTTCCAAGCCCACAGCCTCTCACAAAACAAAAACAGAACACACACTGGGAGCAAACAAAGCACACAAAAATAAGACCTTGATAGAAGGCATACTGAGAATAAAGAGGCAAACTATAAAACATGTCACAGTGCATTTCCTCAGCTCAAACACCATCCTCCGAGTGACAAGACAGTGTTTGCTCTGTCCCTTGCAAGAGAAGGGACAGCGTGTGTGTGTGTGTGTGTGTGTGTGTATGAGTGACTTAACACATTAATGCAGGGGACAGTTGAGTGGAGCTTATGGTTTGAGGCACAACCATGACCTGTCACAGAGTAAAAGCAATGACATAACAAAAGGCCGCCCTGCGGGGCAATACTAAAGACAACAAAAGAAGCTCTAGAGAAATATGGATGTAAGTTTATGAGTATGACCAAACAGGAGGACTCCTATGGGGTCAGTGAGAACGTCAGTGTGCATCAGTCACATTGTGACATGCCACAAAGCCATAGTGAGGAGGAACTCCAGACAAAACCAACCTGATGGTCCCTTTGTGTTTTGTCCTTCTCTCTGCCCAGCTCGTCCCTCAGGGCCTGCATGGAACAAGCACAGACATTATAAAACACTCCAAGACCAGGGAGAGTTTGTCAGTCCTAGTTCTGGGAGGCATATATGGTGGCAATCTTTCTCTGCTGTGTTGGTGTCTGCTAAGAACAGAGCACCTCCTTTACTTGCATCGGAACCCCCTTAGGTCTGTATCAATTTGCAGGAAAAAAAGAAAAAAAAAAGAAAAAACAACCAAATACGAGTTCCAAAATGTATTCCACCAATTAAATGAAGGAGTTATACCTGGAGTTCCTGATCTTTCTGGCCAATGAGAGTGGAGAGTTGTCTGATGTGGTCAGCAGTTGGTTTGTCTGTCCCCTGGTCTGTGTTTTTCCTCTGGAGTTGCTCAATGATCCTGGAGGAACAGGAAGCAGGGAGACACATGCGTGCAATTATAATACATTTCATTAGAATTTCAGAGAACTGTTCTTTTGTCATGGTATGTGATACAACATGATCGAAATGAGTATTGACAGGCAGAAAATAAAATTATATTTTATCCCTTCATCAGTAATGATGTCGCAGTGAGATTTAGCAAAATATATATCGATATGAATGCGATTGTATCTGCGCATCAGATCTTTGTAATGTTAATATTTTCCCCTACTGTCCAGCCACATTGTCAGTTATAATATCTTCTGTGTTCCTACCGGTCTTTCTCCTGTAATGCCTGCTGCAGGTCCTGGGCTGGTCTGGGGACAGGAAGAGGGGCGAGTGTGCTGGACAGGCCCAAAGCCAGGAATTGCTTCTCCATGTCAATGTTTCTCAGCTTCTCCTGCTCTGCGATGACTGCCATCTTCTCCACTTCCTCCTCCGCTGCTCGCAGATTCTAACATAGGGGAGCAGAGAAAGACTGAGAGAAGTACTACAGCACAGTTGTTTTGGCTCAACCACAACCACCCAAAGTGCCCAGTGGATTCAACATTTTGAGTCAATGTAATTTCTTAGAATAAGTACGGACAAAAAGCTTTTAGAAGAGAAAGACCGATTGAAGACAAGCTTGCTTCCTGCCAAAGTGGATAGTATTATTAACAGACTTATCAACCACAGGCTAGATTTACCAGCATGTTGCTGATGGTAACTTCAAGCCCCAAGCAATGCAATTCCAATAAATTGTTTTCCTATTTCCTAAAGAACACTGGAAATCAATGGGGAGCAGTGGGAGTTCAATTCAGTGTCAACTCACCTGTTCCAGATCAGCTATCTTCTTGCTAAGTGCATCTCGTAGTGCGTCCATCTCTCTCCGAGCCTGCTCTCTGAAACGCTGGGACTCTCCGGATTCTCGACCAGCCAAACTCTCCAGAGCTTTCCTGACAACATGAATAAGGGAGAGAATGTTAGTGGGTCTATTGGTGCAAATACATTGCCTGCAATCTAGCAGCCAGTGAGTGGTGAGCCAATATTGTTGGACACAGAATAGCAACAAGGTGATATGTATTGCTCAACTAAAGGGCTGGGTATAAAAATAAATACTGTGCCATCAAGGTATGGACCAAAGCACATTGATCCTGTTCGGTATTAAACAATGTTGAGAAAACGATATATTTAATTTTCTGTAAAAGCCTAGTTATTACAGTTAACATATCATAAAGATATGAGTTGTAGGGCTTTATAGAAACAGTTGGCCTAAAAACATATGTAGACTATAAGGTTTTCATTCACACTATATAAACGCAGCATTGTTGTGGTATCGATATCGAACATGTTCAAACATTACCCGGCCCTACTCACGTAACATAATATCAAACACGACTATTGAGCAACGTTATTTTGACATGGCCAGTCCCTTGGACATGGTGAGGTTGCGTCAGGGAAGAGTTACTCACGATGCAGACACCAGTAGTTCTTGTTTCTCTGCCAGGTCTCTCTTCATGGACTCCAACTCCACCTTCAGCTCAATGTTCTGAGGAAAGACCATATCATGCTGTTACAATACACAGTAGCTAAAACAGCTGGACATATGACCAAAGTCTGTCTAAAGGTTATACAGACTGTCGCTGATATAAAAAACATGTCTCCGTTCTTGTTATTTTTGGTGGTGGGGTTACCCGTTTGTTTACGTTTGGATCACTGACTGGGCCCTTTAAGTCAGATTTCTCACAAAATAATTTCAGAAATATTTCAGTTGTTTATAATTTACAGCATCAGCTGGATATTGCATCATACATTCCATCACCATGCTGTCCAATGTGATGCAAGATCAACTGGATTTTCTAACATGTGATTTTCCATAGCTAAGCAGACATCATATTAAGTATCATGAGTCAAGAAAAAAAAATTCCATATCGCCCCATCCTAATATGTAATATAGGTGTATCTCCATTTTCTTATGCTATGTGTCAAGTTTGGAGTTGATTAATTATATGAAATTAAAAAGCTTTAGACGAAAAATTGTTTTGTTTTTGTTTTTTGAGAAATGCAAAATGGAAGAAGTCCAATATGTTATACATTGATGCTTCTAGAGGCAAATTTGTTGCGCAAGGATAGCTGTAGATGTGAACCAAATTTTTATGTCTATTGAACTTAAAAACTTAAATTATGACCTGCAATTGTAGTAACCCCCCTGGGCGAATCACTATAATTTTGTGAGTACAGGAACATGCATCATTCCCCCAAAATCAGACCAGTGGTGTATGAGATATTGCTTGAGATGAATGAATGAATGGAATATGTTGCCCTCTCCCCCTTAGGCCAATCAATCAGGGTAATACAGACGGAGACCAATTCATATTCCCCATCACGTGGGGGACATAAATTAAAATGTCTGGGCACAAGCAAAGAAAATAAAATATATTCCCTGTAGAGATACTGGATACATCCTGTATCAACATAAGCAAATATCATTTTTCAAGATTTTTGATTTGATCTTGGAACATACTCATATACATACAATTTCCACCATGACACACTTAAAAGTACCCAAGGACTTGGCGTTCTTCAAACATTGCAGGTGAACAATTACACAGCGCGTGTTCAAAGGCTGCCTTTTCAAGTCATGATCTAAAAAATACCAAAGCCAATACAACCGGCAGATGTGGGGCACAGTGGGGCAGAGTAGCAGTGAGGCTAGTTGACTGCTCTGGGATCAGCGGGGAGGGCTAAGGGCGGCACAAAGCCCTGTTGTAGTTAGGGGCCGGGGGCTGTCAGCTCGCTGTGAGCTCATTAGGAAACACTGAGTCATATATAACTTTATGGCACAGGGGCATGAATGACAGACCACATAAATACATGACAGAGACAGATACTGA
>OMKL01086889.1:0-11831 GCA_900302295.1 Parasudis fraserbrunneri | reverse complement strand
CTTGTTAGCATCACATGCTAATTGCTCCAGTCAAGCCTTGCTGCATCGTATGAATTCAAATGTTCGCGTTCTCTCGCATTCTCTCACGCGGCACAATGAAAATTCATGGGCTGTTCATGGGGAACTGATCACTTTATACAGCATGACAATCAGCTGTATTGTCACGGCGAGATGAATAGTTCTGCAGTGAGTCTAGAAATTTTTCTGGAACTTCGTAAGCCTCTAAGGGCTGGGACAGCCAAAGTAGGGTCCTCGGGCCATAGTTTGATACGAATTAAGGTGTGATTTTTTCACAACTTACTTATTACAAAGCATATTATCAAAGGAACACGGCAACATCGTGGGAAATGTGTTTGCTGTCTTCCCCAGAGTCAGACAAGTAGATAGATATGAATATCCTCTCTGTGCGTTCAGTAGACAGAGATCTGGCTGCACACTATCCTAGCTTAGCACAATGGCTGGAAGCGGGCAGGAGCGGCTAGCCTTGCTTAAAACTCTGGGAGAGGTTTAGTTGGCCAACGTTAGGCTAGCCGTTTCTATCCGCTTCCAGCCATTGTGCTAAGCTAGTATAGTGTGCAGCCAGATCTCTAAGTAATATTCACCAAAACGTTACATGATGACTGAAATTGTAATTGTTGCCTGGGAACTATTATGAACATTATTAATATTTTGTTCCAAGAAATTAGAATTTAATAATTGCATCTTTTAAAAAATAAATACATAAATAAACAAGCCTTCACAACTTTTTTGTGTTAGATATATGCTTTGGAAGAAGGGAGGAGGAAGTGGGAGAGGATGAGGTGATGAAGAGGAAGGGAGGACAAAGAGGGACAAAGTCCCACTTTGCCAAAGGAAACATATCAAGAGCTGACCTGGAATCAGCTGCAGGACCGGCTTGTCCTTTTAGTCCACATAGTTCGGGTTCTAGAGCTGCTACAAGACCTGGTAATCTATCGACCTTGTGGAGCAGGAGGAAGAGAAGAAGAAGAAGAAGAAGTGGAAAAAGTCAGAGCAGGAGGAGAAAGAGGAAGAGGAGGGGGTAGAGGAGGTAGTGTATGGGTACTCAAATCATTATGTGTCTGTAAATGTCAACTGTCACCTTTCAACTGGGGTTTTTGGTTTGGACTTAAAGGGGCAGGTCACCCAAAATAAAAATAAAAACATATTTTTTCCCTTACCTGAGTGCTATCTATCCATATCTATTTGGAGATATCTGCTTTGTGCCTTCACTCCAATACAATACAATGGAGCTGAATGGCTCTCAGTTTGTGGCGCTCAAAGCACCAAAAAAATAGATTTGGTAAACTCAACAGCAGTCTCTCTTTCCAGAAATCATGACACGGTTACTCAAGATAATCCGCAGATCTTGTGGTGAACAATTTCATTGAGAACTGTTTTCTACCGAAGTACATCCGACATATAGTGACGTAATCTCTACAGCAGATATCTCCACACCTCTAAAATTACACTGAATCTATCTGGATGGATAGATAACACTCCGGGAGGAAAGAGGAAAAATATGCTGTTGTTGTTGTTTTTGGTTTTTTTGGGGGGGGTGAACTTCCCCTTTAAACTTAAACTGCTCAAGTTTTTTTTTTTTGGTTTGTTTCTGCAAAAGATCTTGAGTTGTGAGCTTTCAAGATAAAGGAAAATGCAATCTCATAATTTAATTTCATTGCCTGAGATGGTTAGGTAGGATGGTTAGACAGTCTGTACCTACCATATAATAAACATCTAGAATTAAGTCAAATGTAGATGTTTAATATGGAGGCATGACTTTCCATAGAATGTTGAGTTTTCACACCTAAATGAGGTTCATGTCCAAGAGCAAGTATTGCTAAGAGGTTTGAACCAGAATTTAAACTTCATTTGGGTGTAAGAGCTCACACAAACCCACAAAGTCAGTGCCCCATTCATTGTCAATGGAGCAGCCATTGATTTTACAACCGGGAGACATCACAAATCTGAGGGTCACAAGAGCATAATGTCAATTCTTAAAAGGGGTGGCATTCCCCTTTAACCTCTTCAGCCCATCAGCAGGTCCAGTTGAATTGCTGATTTCACTGGCTCTAGCAGGTTAGGTTGTAAGCTAGCACAAAGGTAGTGGTATCATATGAAACCAGAGATCTTGAGGAATCTGTAGATACCAGCCATGGCATGCTAGCTCACAGGGAAAGAGGGTGAATATTGCTCCAAAATCAAACTACATTTTGAGGGTGGGAGCGGATTGGTTATGTTAATATTCAAAGGGGTCCCTTGACCTCTCACCCAAGGTATCTGAATGAATATGGTCTCAATAGAACCACACCAGTCTCACCTTTAGAGCTATGCCCAATTTATGCTAATCCCATATAGTTCTGGGCCAAAACCATTCAGTTTTTTTGCGTGCAGTACAAATTTTATATTTTTTACTCTTTTTTTTAATGATATTTGTCTATTTCTGCATACTGTGGTCCCCAAACAATCTTGGAGTTGTATGAATTGGATATGGCTGTAAAGCCAAGATTCAATCTCGCTAATCCAATAAGCCCAATTATATTCATATGTGATGATGTGAGTCCTCATAACAGCCTTTTATATTCATATGTGATGATGTGAGTCCTCATAACAGCCTTTTATATTCATATGTGATGATGTGAGTCCTCATAACAGCCTTTTATATTCATATGTGATGATGTGAGTCCTCATAACAGCATTTTCAATGTGGTGACCTCGACGATAATCACAGCCTCGTGGGTCTTTATAACCAGAAACTTGAGACCTAGGCCATTCAGAGGGTGTATGGCTTGCTTAGGTAAACTGACAATAACTGGGATTTTCTGGGCTATTTTTAGAAAGAGTGCTCACCATCCAATAGCCAAAATAGGCAATGTTTGCAGGAATCTCCAGATATCAAAAGTTATTGATACCAAATCACAGTATGAACAAGTCTTCTTCAATGTCTTGAGGTCTTTCTGAGGGATTTCGGACTAAAGTTTTATTTTATTTTTTCCAATTCTTGAGTTGTCAAAAATGGTTTGGCTTTGCACCAAAGCTGTGTAATTAATGATATCAACCCAGTAATTGCTGCAGCAATTTTATTAGACATAATTAAGCATGGGAATGGCAATTATTAGGTCATCACGTAATGATCCTCTACACTCAGATGGATAGAAAATATTGCCATACATTGCATTTCAAATGATTCCTTGGCGTCCCAGCTTTCTGATGTGTGTGTATGGTACTTGTATGTGGCACCTATTGCTAACCTTGAGTACTAGCCCCCAAATAACCACTGAAACCTACTTTGGGTGCACGGTTGACTTTACATTAGTTTTGTGGCTAACTAGCCAGAGCTGTGGGTATCCAGTATGAAGAATAGCATGGGTTGTGCTAAGGAAGGAGTCAACCAATCGATAACATCATTGGTAAGTAGGAAATAGGACCAGGGTTCCAAAATTCGGAACTATCCCTTTAAGCCTTTGAATTTGACACCTATTCCATCAGTGAAATTATCCGAATGAAAAACAGCATGGCCTAAAGCTTCACAGAGAGATTCTGTTGTGAAAATATCGGTTTTTGAGTTGTTAGGCACATTATTTATGTGCTTGAGTAAATGTAGTTAGTTACTTTCCTCAAATGAACATGCTGAGGAATTGTACAATGGGGGGAGGGGGGCGGGGGGCACTTTTAATTCAGTCATTTTCCAAGGTTGAGTATTCTTGCTACAATTTACTACAATTTGACTGGAGTTACAGCACTTCTACTTGAGTAACATATCCCAGTACTCTGCTGTCCTCTCTAATGTGCAGTGTGTAGATGCCATCTTGTTCTGGACTTCAGGAGTTCAAAGAGAAGAACTGGACTGAATTTAGGCCAACTGCCAAGTTCACTGAGGAACAGGTGCAAAACATGCACACGTGCGCGCACACCAACACACAGACACACAACACACACAAACACATTCTCTCTCTCTCTCTCTCTCTCTCTCACACACACTCACATACGGTACACACACACACACACACACACTGAGGGGCTTTATGCTGGTGCTTCTCTCTCTGCCCCCCCCCTCTCTGTCTGCAGAGCGAGGTGTTGTTTAATGGAAAGTTAATATGGATTTAATGCTTGTCGCTGTGCCTGGAGACTCAGGACCCTGCTAATCCACTCTGTTCCACACAGGCCCAAAACAGATGCTTAGAGAGAGAGAGAGACAGAGGGAGGGAGAGAGAGAGAGAGAGAGAGAGAGAGAGAGAGAGAGAGAGAGAGAGAGAGAGAGAGAGTTATTTAAAACAGTTTTGGAATCAGAGTAAGTGTTTAGTTAATTTAGGACATTATTATTAATTTGGCCTATTTTGTTTTACTCCACAAAAAAGAATACGAACGTTCAAAACACTTTTGAACATGCAAGCTTTATTTAATAGAAATTGTCATATATTCTAGGTCTTGTAGATCTGATTTTGAAGCATAGGCCTACATCCTACAGACACTGATTCTTAAAGGCCCAGTCCTGAATCCAAACGTCAACAAAAGAGTAGTCCCCGCCACTGAAGAACATGGTGCTGGGGGGAATTTATTATTCTCGAATGGAATGACTGAGCTCTTGATACAAGGACTGACAGTGTGAGACAGAGAGACCTGACATTATACTGCATGTTATAGCTTTAAAATGTACATGTACAACTTTTTATATAAACACTGGAGTAGAACAGACTTGTATTTATATACGCATATTTTCCAGATGCAAGTCAAACCCTTCAGGAATGTAAATCTCTATAAAAAAAAAAACAACAACAAAAAAAACAGAGATGTAAGAAAAAAAAGATTTTTTTGTGGCACAGATTCTGTTTCTGCACTACAGTTTTTGGTTCTAAAACGTGGACTGTTTCACTAAATATTAGGTCTTTCTTTTGGACCGGTTTAAGAGTTCCTGTCAGGTGAAAAACCTCGTAAAGACAGTTTTGGAGATGTTCATCCTTTCACTGGAACTGAAAGCTTACGTGGTTCGTGAGTGAGTGTCAATGACCCAAGGAGCCCTCACGGAGCCCTCACGGAGCCCTCACGGAGCCCTCACGGAGCCCTCACGGAGCCCTCACGGAGCCCGTTCAAGCCCCAAAAGTACAACTTCCACACGGGTATCAGTCTGAAAATAAAGTTGTTTTTTTTGTTTTTGTTTTTTTTATTCCTTTTGGGAGATACATGGTCTTTCCCACCCGACAGCAGCGTTTATATAGTGCGCCGACGCCGAGGGCAGGGGCGCAGAGCACGGAGGGTTCGTGTTCTCCGTGTAAGTCAGAGCTGACGACTAATAGCTTTAAAATGAGTCTTAACTGGTGTTTAATTCGTTGACAGCTGTTCTGGTGGTTAAGAATCAAGCAGCGGGTCGGTGTGTCTGTGGAACCAGGAGGAGAAATTAGTTCTGGTGGCGGCCATATTTCCTGACTGGGAACCATCTGCTGCTCTCCCAACTACAATAGAGGGATTTTCTGAAGGAATAATGCTTTGAACGTAACTGTTTTTTTCTTTCTTTCTTCTTTCTCTGAAGGTGGCGGCTGCGGCGGTGGTGGTGGTGGTGGTGGTTAAGGTGTCGCAAATCCCCACCCGGCGCTGCCCCGCGGCACAGAAGACCTAATGCAAATGTAATGATCAATTACTTTTGTTGAGGAAAGGGGGCTCATTTCACGGTGATGTGTTCATGAGGACTTGTTTTTTAACTCAAACACAACCTGTTTAATGTAAGAAGATTATGTTTGTTTGGGAGACCGTAGTGGGAGAAACCAAAGAGATAGCATTTCATGTTTAGTTCACTAAAGAATAACAGCTGTGCCGTCAGGAATCACAGGAATTCATGAGCTAGACTCGGTTGTTCCAAAGGACATTTTTCCTGGGCATAGCCTACAGAGCCTGCTGCATAAATGCACGCATTGCTTCAAACATACAGTTATAATTTGTTCAAAAGAGCTTATTTCGGTTCCGCTGATGCAGCCAACTGAGATGTATGTTGGACTTTGTTAATTTTGCAATGACTGAATTAGGCCTATTAAAGCTGCAGTTGGGGGGGGGGCTAACCTCTGAAAAGTATTTAGTATTTAGTATTGAATACATAAAGTGTTACAAGACAAAAACTGGATCTCTGGAGCACTGTTTGAAAGTAGAAATGATCTGTTTGGCTGTGGTGCTCCTACCCTCCCACCACCTTAACCAATCAAAGAAGCTTCCTCTAAGCACAATGTTGGTTCACTTTATTTCAAAGGGTTATTTGTGTCGAGATTATAAACAATATCCAAGCATTTGTAACTATTTATTGTATTCCTCTCAAAACTACCCGCTGCAGCTTTAATTAGCTGAGTAATGGGAGATACTTTAATAGCCAATGAACATAGTATATAGACCTTTGGCTAACATTTGTTATTTCTATTTATTCATGTTAAGCTGATGTGATCGGAATAGTATTAAGTACTAAGTATATGTTACTTTACTGGCTTGGTTCAACAAGTAATACGTGGAACAACAACTTATTAAACTTACATAATTCCACAACTATATTGCTCTTGTTCCGTATGTTTTACGTATAGCTACACATTTCAGTTGATCATGTGTGTATTTCAATGGTCAGTACAGTAAATACTTTATTTACATACTATAATCGCAATCAGGCTGCTCTTAGAATAGGATAGAACAGGACAGAATTATTTCGGAAGTGGGCGGGTGCTGGAGTGATGTTAATTTGTGAAATGATATGAGCTCATTAAAACTCATTCCAATGTGTTTTGCTGTTAGATTCTGTCTGTTTGTCTGTCCATCTGTCTTGTGTTTCTGTCAGTCTGTTTATCTCTCTGACTGTCTTTCTGTCTGTCTGTCAGTCACAGTCCTGCATAATTTCATGGGGCTTTGCTCCCTGTGGTCCAGAGGACACACACCGGCTCTTTGCACTGCATAAAGCTCTTAACTCCACAAAGAACAAAATATGAAGGTGAGACACCGTCTCCAAATCAATCAGTAAGAGAAAAAGTAAGCAAACAGAGAGACTTAGACAGATGTAGAGACAGAAAAAGCAAGAGACAAAGGGAGAGAACCCCAGCGAGAGATACATGAAAGAAATACAGACATGCTGAGAGAGGGAGAGACACAGAGAGATACAAGGAGATATGCAGAGACAGAAAGAAGAGATGGAAACAGAGAGAGAGAGTCCACGCAGTCAAACGCCATTAGTCACAGGTCTTAGCGCGCGCCCTAAAGGATTCACCCTGCAAGACCCTTCGGTCCCAAACAGAATCTTCCTCAAAGAAATGCTTTTGTTCGCCTTTTCTCTTCTTTTTTATCTTTCTAGTCTATCAATGGGCGTTCATCATTGTCCCACTGCGGTTTAGGAAGCCAACCCGAAAGCCTTTTTTTTTGGCTTTGAAACGCCACAATAAGTGGAACCCACGTGTAGAGCAGCGTGGGGTGACCAAGCCATCAGGACAATGACTTTCACTTTCTGTCCTCTTAACTCGCTTCTGTCCGAGGATAGGCTAGGCTATAATTGTTGTTGTTTTTTTTTTTTGTTTTTTTTAATATTCTGCAATGATTAAATTCAATGAATTTAAAATATAAAATATATAAAATGGCCATAGTTGTTTCTTCTCAAGCCTCTTTAAAGGAAAACACTTTCATCCTCTCCTTTTTCTTTCTGTTGCACGTGGTTAGTGGGCCTCCGGTGGCTGTTAGGCTTCAGGTTCACAGGTTTGATCTTGATGTTGATTTAGGCTACATGCATGTTCCGTATTCTGTGTGCACAAGCTGCGTGCTGAAGATGTAAATGTTTCTACCTGGGCATATGGTTTAGGGCTTTTCTAAGTTTGCAACACATTTTGTAGTAGGTCTGTTAAGTGGAATAGTAGGCCTATGCCTGTGCAGAGTGGTAAGCCATAGCTGGAAAGTAACATTTACCCCATTTACTGTAATTGAGTAGTTATTTATTTATTCATTTTAGGTAAAACGACTTTTTGAGTATTTTTATTTTTTATAATTTACTTTTACTTCTATTTGAGTACATTTTATGTATTTAATTCTACTTTTACTTGAGTACGTTTTGGTCATACAGTAAGAGTACAATGAGATCTGTCATTTACAGTAAACACAGTAATAGGCCTACTGAACATACCTAACAAAAGCTTTGCTGGAATGATTAAAAAGGGATTGTCCCCAGAATTTTGACGTAGTTCTGACTGATGAAAATATTTGAAGAGACCAAGCCAGAAGGGGTGGGCTACAGCTAATTTGGAGGGGGACTTTATTGGAGCATAGACAAATCGTTCAAAACTAGGCTAAATAGGCCAACTATTTTGGAGATACTTTTACTTGAGTAATACAGACAAGTGATCTTACCCCTACTTAAGTAACATATCACTATAAAGTAACAGCGTTTCTACTTGAGTAAAATACGGTATTTCAGTATTCTTTCCACCCCGGTAATTCAATAAGTTATCATTTAGGCCAAGTAGTGTATGGGACGTATTTTCAGTAGTTGGTAAGACAACTGCATGCTCTAACCCTCATTCATAGCCTTCAAGACTGAGCTGGACACACATGCAGCCACACTCCAAGGGGAAGACATCTTTCCAGTAAATCCTAACATTAAATTCATCACTACTTTCATGAGGTGTCCAACAACCCAAATACTTTCATTACAGAGACGCCCCAAAAGACCCTTTGAAGACCGCTTGAATGGCGTGATTTTTCACAACGATTTGTGTCACAGAAAGAAAGAAAGAAAGAGTGAAAGAAGAAAGGACAGCGGGCGCGCGGCTGACAGTTGCTTCATGCTTAACGGGATAAGAAGCGCGAGGCCACGGTCAGGAGGTTGGAATTGTGAAGTTTGAGCTGCAGACATGAATATGGGAATATCTCACAAGAACACCACCACCAACAAAAACAACAACAGGATAAATAATAATAATAATCTAATTGCTTTTGATTTTCATTATTTAGGCTACTCTTTTTTCTTTTTAAATCAAACAATTAGCCAGCCTAGGCTACTTAGGCCTACATAAAATACTAGCCTAATGCAGTTGTTTGAAGATGAATTTTTTCTTCATGTCATCCAATCTATGTTTCGATCTGTTTTAGAATTGCATTCTTCTTGAATGGCACAGACATCATCTGATTTGCATCAGCTAAGTGACTAGGCCTACTATAGGCCTACAAAAAATTTATCAAAAGACTATTAAACATTCAGTTTGAGAAAGCTTTTATATTTGATGATTTGTTTGTGTGCGTGTGTCTGCATCTGTTTATTTTGCCCTTATAGAGATGTAAACATAACATAGTAGCCATATCTGACTCTGTGCCTAAGACTTATTTAAACGATGAAATTCATATAATATTTTAGCTAAAAGGTTAAATTAAAATCTAAAATTGATGCTTAAATTAACACAGCATTGGTTGGCCACAACAATCAGAAAATTGCCACTAGGCTACACCTATGGCTACTAGAAAAAATGGGATACAGTGACGTAAAACCAAACTTAGCCCCACCAGCAATACAGAATCATTGGGGGGAGACTCGCTGGGAAACGCCATACAGAGTTATTATAGGGAAACAGTATTGACCATTGATGGTCTCGAGCTTGTCATTGTATAAAAAACGTTGTTCCCCCTTGCTTCCTGACTTTAATCCAATCAGAAATCACCACCACCAACCAATCCATGAGGCCCCGAATCCTCCTTGACGGAGCCTCACGCAGAGAACGCGGTTGAACTTCATTGTCCTTCTTGTTGTGTGTGTGTGTGTGTGTGTGTGTGTGTGTGTGTAGTAAAGGGCTTTAACGGACCCCAGTATAAAACCCACAGAGGAACAGAGCTGCCAGACAGAAAGAGAGAAAGAGTGTGTGAGAGAGAGAGAGAGAGATGAACCGAATGAGTGGCATTTAATTACGGTAAATACAGAGAGAGAAGGTGAAAGAGTGGTTTATACATCTTCCGAAGCAAGAGAAGAGAAGAGAAGAGAAAAAAAGTCAAGATCCAGCTGGAGCCATGATGTTCCCGTGCAGCGCCCTGCCGCCCCCTCTCTACCCGGGGCTAATGCGTCCCCCGGCGGCTCTCTCCCTGCCCTTACCCCGCTCCATCCCTTCCAGTTTCCTTGTAGAGGACCTCCTTCGCATCAGTCGGCCTGTCAACTTCTTGCATCGGACTGTCCCTTCTCCAAACATTGGTCCCAGGACCCCGGTCCTCATCCCCTCTCCTAACCCCACCCCCAATGTGTCTCCTCCGGCCACAGGACCCAGCATAGTCCTCCAGACCACCGCCCAGCCAGGCCGGGCCAATAACGGTTCTCCCCGGACAACCAACCCGGAAAACAGCTATCTCAAGTTCGGCGTCAACGCTATACTAGCCCCGTCAACACGAAATGGTAGGACCATGGAAATACAATGTTGGTTTATTATTATTATTCATATTATGTTGTTATTATTATTATTATTGTAATAATAATAATAATTATAATAATTATTATTATTTTAGTGCTATGTTTATATTGTTTGTATAAGTTGCTTGTTATATTACATTGTATCAATATATTGTTATTATTGGGTGCAGCCTACCTTAAGTCTGCCATTGCAAACTGCTCACTATTGCCTGTCTTGGTATCAAACAAATATTGTCCATACACAGGAATGTATTGTATAACGACACAGACATTTAAGTAGGCCGAATTTAAATCTGTCCACCCATAAGTTTTAAATAGAGCCTGTTTCTTTATTTGGATGTGCGTAATGACGCACGGGTGTCACATTTACGCACATACCCTGGCTCCAAAAATGAGTGCAGAAAAATACATTTAGACTGTATAGCCTAATTACATTACCTTCTGATGTGACACCTTAAATAGCTCTTTGTCCAAATATATTCGATAAATTGTTGCTTCCCCTTTCCTCTTAAATTGCATAGTTCACAAAGGTGATACATTTCATAATCTACTTTAAAAAAAGTGGGGCCTTTCACCACCCTCACCTTTATTAATATTATGCCTCTATGTTATCTGATAGGCTTATACTATTTTAATATGGGTTTATTTAACTTAGCTAATGTGATGTAAAACGTTATCGAGGTATGCTTTAGCATATTGATAAGCCTGTATTTTGGTGTCTGATCTGCTACAACTAATGTTCGATTTTTATATTATAATCTGATAATAATCCGTTTATTTATTAGTCCTTCGTTTTCTAAAACTTTTTGATTTGATGCAACACATTATCGATACTTCATCAATAGCCTAGCCTATGTCATTGTCTGATTACGGCTTCCTCAACCGCCCTCAGTTATCATGACATCGCCACTGATATTATCTGTATACTGTTTTGATCACAGCTTTGTCTTCCACCCCTGTTACACTCTAAAATATTCGGGCTTAGGTCATCTCTCTGTACTAATATGTTGTAATTTATCATAATTCTTTGAAAATATGACATCTTGATAATATGTTGTAATCACAGCATCCAGTCCAGCTCCAGTCCAGAGTGTCCAAGCGAAATCCTTCCCCCTGCCTCTCTTCGACGGAACACTTCATCCTTTCATCAGAGCCGCCTATTTCCCTGGTAAGGACAGTTCAATTCAACAGCTAGACTAGAGTTAATTCCTTCCTAAACGTCACGTAGCCTATAGCCTTGTCATTTTGGAATAAGTTATTACCTACGTGATAATTACGCATTAGGCCTAGCCTACGAAATGTTTACAAATTACTGATCATAACTTTCTCTAAATTATAGACTTTGTTTTTTAGAATCTCAAAAAAGCTAATCCTTTAGTTAGATAAGGCTAGCTGTCTTTTTTTCTTTTTCTTCAAATGGTGAATATCTCATTCTGAAATTAAA
>OMKL01086886.1:0-12005 GCA_900302295.1 Parasudis fraserbrunneri | reverse complement strand
ATATAATTAAAAAAGAAAATCTGGAGAATTTAGCTGAAGTGTGTGTATCCCAGAGATTCCCAACATTATTTGGCAAGTGACCCCCTCCTTAATGGTTAGCTCTAGTTTTTCCAAAATATAGATATTATAACGGTCATTTAAGCTTAATAATACATTTTTCTAATGACCCCATTTTCAGACCCCACTTGGGGTCCCGAGCCCAAGGTTGGGAGAGCCTGGTGTAACTTTCATTGATGTGTTTCTGTCATTGGTGGGTTTATTTTTTTATTTTTTTAATGAAATTGTATAAACTGCACTGGAACACCATACTTGAAAGGGTACTTGGCCGACATAACTAAGCACTAGTTATACTGAATGACTGCATTTCTATGCACTTCTTCTCAGGTTCAGCCATCTTTTCAGTCGTCTTAGAAATGACAGCTGCACGTGGCAATGCGGATGAGCTGGGAGGACTAAATTACATTAATCCAAGTGGCGGGGATGCTTTATATTGGCTACACGATCTACGAGAGAAATTGTGTGATTTGGACCCAAATCGGAATTAATATGAATCACTGAAATCCATTCCAATCTCATTTTACTCACGACTGCTGATATTAACCTTCTGTAAGGCTTCTGATTATCTATGTGAACAATAACAGCATGGACCTTGTCCAAGGGGCAGATGTATTGTTGTCTCAAAGTACTAGAGTGATGTTCTCACTGGCTTATTCTGTCCTTTAACTTCGGGCTTAGTCAGGGGTATGCAGTATTTCACACCGTGCCGTAGAGCAATAAAAAAAAGACTTGTGCTATGGTCTTTGCCGATTTATAATTTGTGAATGATTATCCCCGGCGCCAACATAGACAAAACACCTATCTGAGACCTTTGTTGACATTGTTTTTTAAGTACTTAACTTTAGGTCAAACTTTATGTTGTAATCAATCACGAGGTTAATCATTTAAACATCCTCAGAAGAGCATGATGGCTATGGTGATGTATGTACTGGCGGGGGGATGTTCTTAACAAGTCCCGTCAACAAACAGCGGCCAACAGATTGAGCCGGTGAGGTCATGTGGATACAATCTGAGAAGGAGTTGGACTATGGCGCACCCTCCAACTGTGTCCTGTCTGTGTATGTAGGTTGCCATGGATACTGTGTTCAAGGGCTGCACACTCAACAGCTTGTAATCAAAGCAGCTGAGAGGGAGACAAGGCGAGCAAGTGTGGGACAGGAGAGGGTTTTTGTGCCATCAAGGTACAGCAAACAGCATCATTCAGTAATTATACTGTACATGTGTCTCGCGATTGTTTTTGCTCCCTTACCATTGTCATGATGATCTGTGATCAGGTCTACTTCTTTTTGGATACAGACAAGAATGTAACAAAAGACTGTAGAATAATTGTCACCAAGTCTCTATAGATTTGCTGTTTTTGCAAATTGTGAACATGGTGTTACAATTGTCTGTGCATTGTTAAAGTTCATTTGTGACTACCAGGCAGACAAACAAGTGGAAATGCCAAGACACATTTTCTAAGAATAGTTGCACACACAGAGCTACCACTTTTGTGTGATAATCTATCCCTGTCTCCTCTTCTACATGCTTGAGCCGGCGCCGTGGACATGTGGGAAGACAGGGACTTTAGCCTCTCCCCTGCAAAGGGCAGTGATGACTGGGATTCGGGGGGAATATCCAGGACTTTTAGGCACTCACTCAGAGCTACCGGCCCGCTTTCTCTCGCCGACCTAGACATGTGGGACACCAGGTCTCGCTTTAAAGCGCAGGTAAGAACCAGCAATGCTTTCTCCTTAGAGGATTCTTCTCAGTGGGGAAATTATACAAGTTTTTATTAGATTTTTATTTTCTCTCTCTTTAGTCATCGGCTTGGTGTGGGACGACAAGTGTCTCTGGATCAGGGTTTCTGTCCAAAGTCAGCACCAGGTGAGAGTAGAGGAAGTGATAGTTTTATACATAGGACACAATAATATTCGTAGGTTCTTTGGCATATAGATATATTGTCGTCTGACATGAATTTGAACGGCCATTTTTTTTGTTTGTTTATGCGTCCCAGCTCTTCTGGTATCAATGGTGACTTCAGACAGAGTGACTCCGGTGTGAGACGATGGCAGTCGATGTCCCGCCTGGCACCCGAGGGCGCCTCGAGAACATCCCCGGGGGCCGAGCTGCGGGCTGCCCTGGAGGAGAGCAGCTCCAGGCGAGCAGAGCTGGTGCAGAGACTGAGGGAGGCTCACGAACGTCTAGATAGCCAGACAGACCTACTGAAGACCAGGGACACACAGCTGCACCACAACACGACCACTGCTCAGCTGTTGGACATGAAACACAAAGTAAGGTGGTTGGGTCCCACTGAAATTAACTTTTAAAGTTGTAAGCCTTTGAAAGTAACTACCCATTCCTTCCCTCCTTTGCTATCTTGCTATGCGCTCTAACCCTTTTACTGTATATAGACCCATTTGATTTGATTTGATTGAAGTAGTTTCCTCTCAGCTAACATCTTTTGTAAATGAGAACATATTTGAGAAATTCCAGGCAGGTATTAAACCTCCCCATAGCACTGAGACTGCTCTAGTTAAAATGGCAAATGACTCTCCTTGTAGCTGATGCTGGACACTGCTCAATTTTAGTCTTTTTAAAGCGCAACTTTTGATAAGAGTTGATCATACCTACTCTAATCAATCACCTAGAAAAAATGGGTCAGCGTCAAGGACACCGCTCTAATTTGGTGCTGATCCAATAAATACAACTGATTTTGTGGTCGTTAGGAATGCTTCACGTCTTTGGCTCCTCTTATGTGTAGTACTCCTCAAGGTTAAATTTTATGTCCCATTCTGTTTTCAGTATACATGCTCCCACTTGGTCAAATCACTTCCAAACAAAATATCTTCTTCCATTGATATGCAGATGTTACTCAGTTGTATGTACCCCTAAAAACCAGCAATTCCAGCAGCTTAACTTGTCTCAAGGTTTGCCTCATAGAAATAATATCTGGATATACCAAGATTTTCTCCAATGTGAGATTCTTTTTTATTGTGAATTCATTTTTCATCATTTGATTTCATTGTTGTATTTTTACACCTCCCTTTTTAAGTATTGTTCCATAAAGCACTTTATTATTATAATTATTATTATTGTTACCACCACTACCACCACCACCATCATCATCATCATCATTATTATTATTATTCTTATATTTATCATTATTATTTTATTGTTTATTATATTTGTATTGTTTTCAATGTGTTTTTTCAATCTAAATTTTAATTCCCGCTCTCCCAATTATTATTATTTATTTTTTTTAAATACTTTTTTTCTCTTTCTTTGCTGTGTTTGGCCTCTTGGCCTGGCCGTTACTGTAAATGAGAATTTGTTCTCAATCAGCTTGCCTGGTGTCACAGTGTGCCTCCCTTTGATAGATTTGCCCATATATTGCACACATTACCCACCCATTATTAAACATTGGTATCAAGTTCTGTGATGATTAAACCAGTGGTCGTGATGTTATACCGTAGTCATTAATGTGTTAAGCCTCTCAATCAAAAATCTGGCAACATCTTTTGAAGTGCTTGGTCCACAATGCACCCAACCAAGACTTACAACCTAAAACTCAATTTTCGGTGGAATTCCTCCTTAGAAAATCAGAGAACGAACTCCATAGTGGAATAACAGATGTTATAGATGTGAAGCATTCTCGCACAGAGTGGGATGACCTTACACAAAGTTGCCATGCCTACGAGCTGCCACTAGGGGCAGAGTGGCTAAGCATGAGTGAGTTGCTGAATTACTGAATGAATGAGTGAGTGAGTTAGTGACATTGCCGGTCATAGAGGAGCTTTGCATCTAAAAAGTGCACTATGTCTGCTTCTTGTCTGCGTTTTTCATCGGTTCTCCGTCCCTCTTGACAGTTCATACGAGAGGGGTCCCTTTAGAGCTCTCCTCATACCAGCCTGTTTGGAGTGGCATTGTTCCCTGGTCTTGGTGGCTCAGAGAGCATCCCCCCTCACCCCTCGCATTTCTGTTTCCCACAGCAGCTGGCAGAGGCAGTGAGTGCTCTTGAGCAGGAGAAGGAGGCCGCTGAGCTCTCCCGATTTGAGGAGAACCGACACCGTGGAGAGCTCCAAGAGAAGTCAGTTATAGGAAACATTTAAAATGGCCTCCTGCTGAAATCTTTTATGTATGGAACAGGTGATGTAGAATAGATAATCGTTCTGATTCTGTGTGAAATTTGTTTACAAGGATCCTACAGCTGGAGATGGACATGTTGAAAATGAGGTCAACTTTGGAGAAAGGAAGTATTGTCCAACCTGCTTCAATTCAAAGAGCTCCTCACCCGCTCAGCAGAACACTACCTGGAACCCAAGAGGACTTCTACAGGGAGGTGTGTACAGTTGAACATAAAATAGATAAACCACACTAACTGGTATGCAAAACTCTAATCTAGAATGTGACTTAACTGATTTATTCTCCTGCTTGGTGCCACGACACTCCTGTAAACTGTTCTCATTCAGGAAAAGCAGAAGGCTGAGAGAGAGCTGTGCGAGCTGAGAGAGGTTCTGAGAGAGACCGAGGAGAGGGCAGAAACACTGGCAGCAGAGAGAGACCATGCACTCCAGCAGTTTCATTCTTCGAAAGAGGTCAGTTCAAAAAGATAAATGTGAAATCTCAAAATCCAATGTCAGCTCCTCTTACATACAATGTCACAAATCACAAGGTGTAAGACGCAAATCAATCCATCAATCAATCAATCAATCAATCAATCAATCAATCAATCAATCAATCAATCAATCAATCAAATCACAATCCAGTCATCTGTACATTTTCGGACACAGATGAATCATGAATTCAGTTTCTATCTGTTTCATGTCACTCCATCTTTACATCTTTTGGCTGTTGAGTTATTTGTCTCTTTGCTGCCCGCAGGCACAGAGGACACTGCTGAGTCAAATGGAAGAGATGAACCAGAGACTTAGCCGCACTATGCAGACCCAGAGTGAAGTGCAGGATCAGTTGAGCGACGCTCGCAGTAACCAGGGCCAGGCCTCCCTGGTCAGTGGATCACATCTGATTTCATATTACATCACCCTATACTAATATACCTCACCAGGACTAAAGTATACTCAACTTGACAATAAACATTACACATCTTCCTCCCAACATTTTTCCCCCCATCCCGTCCAGGAAAAAGACCTCTTGACCACCAAAGTTCAGAGACTGGAGGACAGTATGGAGGACCTGAAGGCTAAGCTATCCGCAGCTCTGTCAGACAAGGACCGCCTCATCCAGGTCTCACATAGCTAGTGTCTGAGACAGAGCGTACTATCAATCACTGAGAAATATCACGGCGTCCCATAACGTCATAGGATAATAAGACCTTCGTGCGTTGTGTCCTCCACAGGAGAAAGCAGACCTGCACCAGAGGGCCCAGGGCCTGGAGCTGGAGCTGGACAGGGCCCGACGAGGCAGGGAGGGCTTCACTGACCAGGTGTGTGAGCTCCATGAGCAGCTGGCTGAGGCTAAGGACCAAAACAACAGACGGGACCAGGAGACGGTGCGGATGAAGCAGGAGCTCACATCTGTCAGAGAGGTGGGAACCTTCGAATGCCAACTGATTCCCTTTGTTAAAGGTGGAATCTGTAATGCCGTCAAACAGCGACCTCTGGGCAAAAGAGCCCCACTTGGAATTGCACTTTGTTTACATTTTTTTTGTTTCGGTCTGATGTGTGGGTTGGAGTTTAGTAACTTATTATACTGTGAATTTCTTCAGAACTCTAAGGTGTGGCCAGCATTAGCATCCCCACTCAACTCCAACCCACACATCAGACCAAAGCAAAACAAAATTTAAACAAAGTGCAGTACCAAGCAGGGCTCTTTTGCCTAGAGGTCGCAGGTTTGACGGCATTACTGATTCTACCTTTAAAGGCAAACTTTGACATTTAGAATTTTAGTCTGTTGCTTTCACCAGGTAGCGTACGTGTCACATTATGAGTACAATGTTTCAACGTTTGGCCTTCGGCTCGCCAAACATTGGCTTGCTAACGTTATTTGCAATCCTCACTGCAACCAAGGGGTAATATTAGCCTCAAGCTGATTAACTAGCTTACAGCTAGCCATAGCCATTCGTGTCAATGATTAATCAAGTTTTTTTGTTTTGTTAGCTGTAGCAGTAAACTTTTCCCATATGTGACACGTTCCTGGTGAGGAACAACAAACTCAAATCAAGGTATCCCTTAAATTTTCCACAATAATCTGTCATCATTGCGTGCTTTGTTAGAAATGAACCTACTCGTGTCTTTACATCAGGTAAATGAAAAGCTGACACGCGAGCTTCAGATGGTCACGCAGAGACTGGAGACCTCACAGACTCAGCTGCATGAGCTAACGGCAGAGAGGGTTATCAACGCCAGTCAGATCACAGCTCTGGAGACCGAACGCTCCCAGCTGATCGGAGAAAAGGAGGAGCTGCTGTTCAAACTCAGTGAAGGTGGACGGGAGGAGCTGACAGAGCTGAGGGAAAGGTGCCATCAGCTCAGGTAAGACGGCGAACAACGAGATGAGCTCACGATCATCAAACTATGTGAAAAAAAAAACGCTCTCCCATCCCTAAATATCAACCGCTGAAGTGTCCTTGAGCAAGGCACTTAACCTCCAGCTGCTCCAGAGGAGCTGCTCAGTGGCCAACAGTGTCAGACTGTGGTTGTGCTGGGCAGCTCCTCCCGGGTGTGGATGTGTGTAACTCTGTGAGTGTGAAGCAGGGTGTTGCTGAGAATTCATTCAACTGAGACCCTCCACCTCCACTCTGTCTCACCAGAGAATCTCAGGAAGTTCTCAAAGGAGAAAACCAGACACTGCAGGATCGCAGCCTGTGTTTGGAGGCTGAGGTCCTTGAGAAAGAGGAAGAGCTTCACCTGAAGTCGGAGGAGCATCAGAGGATAGAAGCAGAGAGTGCCCACAGTATGGAGAAGATGAGGGCGATGGTCTCACACTGGACAGAGAAATGGCAGGATACGGCCCTGGCCTTGCATTCCGCACAGGGGAAGCTAGAGGAACTCAAGCAGAGGGACCCAGGAAATAAAGTAAGATTGTCTCGCGAATGCGTCACTATTGTGGTACCTGTTGTCTGTGTAAGATACTCCTAAATCTGTTCATTTCAGTTACAAGAGGAGGCGACACGACTGCAAACTGAGGTGGTAAGACTACAGACAGAGAGGCGGAAAGACAAGTGAGTCTAAAGGCCTACCGTATATACATTTGTCATACCGATATACTGTGTCTGCGGTCCAAATCCTATGTGATGAATTCAACTGACATTATATTCTATTTTTATCTCCTCAGAGAAGAGATGGAGCATCTGCTGAGGGACAAAACCAACGTGGAGGCGGAGCTACACAGAGTCAAGGTAGCGTATGACTGAGAGCTAATCCTTGTGCGATGATAAGGATTAAGGCATAGAGATGTAAATGGTTGTATTCAGGTCATATATAACCATATGTGGGTCCCCCCCCTCCCCTTTCCCTGCAGAAAGAATCTGATTCGCTGCTAAGAGTTGAGCTCGAGGCCTGTAAGCAAGAGCTGGAGCTAGAGAGGAGCAGGAGTCAGGCGTCGCTTCACAGATGTAAGGGGAAAGGCAAAGGTAAAGGTTCTCATTTCAACCTGCTTTCAGTCCCTGAGCTGCCTGCGGTTACTGTGACATAGACCTTAGAAGGTAACCGAGTGGTTAACAGTCCCCTCTAGTTTCAGTACTTTTGTAGCATTCTACCACCACGGGATTCATCCTTGTGTGTATTTGCAGGTAATGAAGCTGTGCAGACTCTTGACAAAGAGACAGTGACAGAGTGAGTGTAATCCAGTTCTTGACATGAATTTTAAAAGGCTAATCTTCAGCACACATTTAAAATGAAACCTGATTCTCTGCCGGTCTGCCACTCTTGTCTTGTTATCTGTCTGTCCAGACTTGGCATGCCACCACAGATATCTACACCATCACGGCTGAAACCTTCAGAGTCTGATAGCAGCCAAAACAATATTCCCCAGGTAATGATGAGAGGATAGGCTCCTCTGTGCCTGAGTTGAGGCATTTCACCCCAGCGAGGGGTGAAAGTAGGGGTATAACAATACACACATTTTCAGATTCAATATGAATTTCGATGTCACAATTTGATTTGATTCTTGATTGTATTTATGTGTTAAAGAGACTATAACCTTTTTGAGCTTTTTCACTTGATTAATGATTGGAGGAGGGCTTTAGAATTCAAATATTCATTATTTCACATGAAAAAAAGTATGTATACCAAAGATTATAAACATGATAATGTATTTGCATATTTTGTCCCGACCCCCCAAAATCATCTGGCGACCCCTTCGGGGGTCCCGACCTCCAGATTGAGAACCACTGGTTTAGACGACAGACAGGGGTAAAAATGAGAGACCTAGGGAGGAGAGTGAGAATTGATGATACAGTTTTTAATTTCGATACGCTGTATTCTTCTCGATTCTGTATTGAAATTGTCACACCCCTCCCAGCCACTGAGCGAATATGTAATACATAATGTTGATATAGGTCTCCCTCGAGGAGGCTGACGGGGAGCTTGGCCAGGTGAAGGCAGAGCTCCAGAAAGCCTGGGACATGCTGGGGACCAGAGAGAGCAAGCTAGAGGAGCAGCAACAGGAGCTACTGTCAGCCAGAGAACAGGTGAACCTTGTATTTCACCTGTTGGCCACGTTCCAGTATATTTACCTATATTTTCATGCATTCTTTTTTTTTTTATCAATTAGTAATGGTGAGGAAGTAATTATGTATGCAAGTAAGGATATGTTAACATCCACCGGAACAGTGGTGCAGGATAAGAACAAACTGGGAAAAAAAAAAAGTTAATTATAATAAATAGTAATGAATTTCGTTTATATAGCACACTTTAAAATACAACAAAATCTCAAAGTGCTTCATAGAAGATACAATAAGTGTACAATCACAGTAAAACATTAAAACAGTTCAATAAAACAACAGTGGTGCAGTTTTAGTAAATACAACTAATAAAATTTGAATTTGAACCCGGTTGTGAAAGAAAAAGCACATCGTAAAAACACACCAGTCCCCGAGGGGAAAGTTTTGATTTAAAAACGGTAAGAGAATCCAAGCCTCTAATCAGTTTCGGGAGCTCATTCCACAGGCAAGGGCCCAGTGATTAAAAAGCACAATCTCCCATTCTTGTTATCTTTGTCTGGGGCACAGTGAGGAGGTTTGAGCTGCGCCCACTATTAAAGGCAGAATCTGTAATGCCATGAAACAGCGACCTCTAGGCAAAAGAGCCCCGCTTGGTATTGCACTTTGTTTACTTTTTGTTGTTGTTGTTTTGGTCTGATGTGTGGGTTTGGAGTTTTGGAACTCACATACTGTGAATTTCTCCAGACCTCTCTCGGCTGAGCCTGGGGTGTAGCCAGCAGTAGCAACCCCTCCCCTATACCCACTGAAATCCAACCCCTCCCCTATACCCACTGAAATCCAACCCCTCCCCTATACCCACTGAAATCCGACCCACACATCAGACAAAAACAAAGAATGTAAACAAAGTGCAATACCAAGCGGGGCTCTTTTGCCTATAGGTCACTGTTTGACCGCATTACAGATTTTACCTTTAAATGTCTTGGCAAGCTGTTGTACAGATTCGCTTTTCTTTTTTTCCCCAGAAGTAAGTATGTATGTCATAGATTGGTGTATTTTTCAAGGATATTGTACATCTCTTGATTAACAGGTGTCTTTGCAAAGCAGTGAGGTTGAAAGGCTGCAGCAGCAATTGGCAGCGAGAGAGCAGGATCTGAGGGGAAAGTATGTTCTCTTGATCTAAACTGTGATGCATCTTGACGCTTAATTGAGCAAACAAACTATCAAAGATTAAGTTGAATTCGTGACACACTTGGTTTAAACGTATGACAAAAAAAAAATGTTTTTTTCCCCCTTCATTAGGGAGCATGCTCTCAAGAGTCTAGAAAGGATGAGTGCAGCAGAGAAGACTGAGGCACAAATCAAGATCACTGCACTGGAGCTCAACGTAGCTACAACTTCATCAACTACATCAAAGTCACATTCACCTTCATAGTCACATATTAAAGACCCAATCAGTGATTCAAACGTAGCCCCGCTGCCAAAAATAAGAACTAGGGATCAAGACATGTTTTCACTGTATAGGTGATTGAGGGAGCTCTTGATACAAGGGCTAACATTATGAATTTTTAATTGTATTTACTGTATTTTGTGTCTGTAAAAGAGTAAAACAGATCTATATTCCAATTTATAATGGGTTAAGAAAGTTCCAAATAGTGTATTTTCCATCTACAGATCAAACTTTTCAGAAATGCATGTGAATATACATGCACTTTTGATATGGTCACGGTTTTTGGGGTTTACAGTCAAGATCATGGTTTGGGGCTTTAAACAGACGTATCCGTTTTTAATCACCGGGGAACCTTGTTATTCAGTTGGGCAGAGCCCCTCTCTATCTTAATTCTTTTCCTCTGATTGTGCAGCTTGTAAAGGCAAAGAGGAAGGCCTCTGGAGATAGTCAAGATGATGGGGACCAAATAAATGTGCTGACCACTAACTCACTGAGGACACAGCTAGAAGGTAGGAGAGGAATCTGCTGTGCTTTGGAAAAACTAGCTAGATCTATTCATTCATCGCTGTTGTTGGCTGAGCACTCAAATTACTTTTCACATTTGTAGTGTACATACCATAAATACATAAATATATACATATATACTATATATAAATGGTTATACAGTATGATGAAAGTATATTTTAATGAAAGAAATTATCTTATTTTGGCAGTGGCAGAGTTAGTGTTAGTGGTGGTGGTGGTAATGGTGGTGGTGGTGGTGGTGGTGGTATTTGATCGTGGGTTCTCTCTTCAGCCCTGTGTGTTTCTATGTGGTCTTAGAGAGCAGGAGGAAGGCCAGCCTGCTAGAGCAGGAGAAAGACCAAGCAGTCCAGAGGCTACAAACTCTAAGGCAGCTTCACCAGGTAAACATGTTACACATCACAGTTCAGGGTTATTATAGTTTTGTATTTTTTATTTATTTTATTTATTTTATTTATTTTATTTATTTTATTTATTTTATTTATTTTATTTATTTTATTTATTTTCATGTTGTTTTGAAAAAAAATTTTCAATTCAGTTTAGTTTCAGTAGAGTAGGTCTGCTAGTTTTAGTTTTGTTTTTATTAGTTTTAGTATTAGTTTTAGTTTTTTTTGTTTTGTTTATTATAATATGGAGGGTATTTGTCAAGGGCAATATTAAAAAAGTTCAGATTACCTATTTAGATATGTATTGTGTAATACAAACACATCACTGTGAAGGCAATTGACTTATATGCAATAATACCTCCTCATGCTTGTTGTGTTGACAAATTTGACCAATTTGACAAAAACTAAAACTAAAGACATTTTCTGTATATTTTTATTTTATTTCAGTTCGTTTTATAATACGCAATATAGTTTCAGTTCGTTTTTGTTTTTTTTCTAAAGTCCACTTTTTATTTTTATTTCAGTTAACTAAAATGTTTTTTTCACACCTAGTTTTAGTTTAAAGTTTAGTTTGAGTTAACTCAGGGGTGTCCAAACTTTTTTTATGAGGGCCAGATTTGATCATTTGAAGATTCCCGGAGGCCAATGGTCCCTTCTGACATTATTTTAATAATAAAAGTTATATACAAATGTTCTGTTCTATAACAATTTTATTTGAATTGTCACTTTTTTTTTATTGCAATGTAACCTAAGCAACTCAGGCATGAACAATTCTGCCTTTCTTTCACATTGGGAGTCAGATAACAAAACAAACTGTATGGAATACCTTAGACTTCCATGAAGTTGATAAAAATCTTAACCTCATATTCATTTAAATTAAAACACAACTTATTATGATTAATGTAAAGTCTGTTCACATTTAAATGTAAAACATATGACTCTTGAAAGTATTTTTTTTAGTTACGAAATTCATATGTAGCAGCAGTTA
>OMKL01086884.1:9186-20565 GCA_900302295.1 Parasudis fraserbrunneri | reverse complement strand
CTGGAGTTGACTCCTCCGTTTCATGTTCAATAGTGACCTGTGGAGATATAAAAAGGGCAGTTAAGCAGTGCGCTACAGTGCAGGGTCTGATGACATCCTCATCTTGAGCCATGTGGATATATCATTATTGTGTTTTTTTCACATTTGGTCTTAAAATATATTAACTAGAATAAGCATTCTTGTTACATAAATGTCAGGCAAAAAGCAATACTGTAATATATGGGGTATGGGGAAAACCCCCCAAAGAAACTCCATATTTTACGAGTTATTTCGAAATGTATTTATTTGGGATTTTCATGATTATAGCAACTCCAAATGGAAAGAACATGACTTAACATGATATAAAATGTTGAAGACATTTTTGCTGATTCTGACAGCTTAGCTCAAACAAAGCAAAGAGGGTGAATACTTTCCCGTGTTCCATTTCCCGGTCATTAAAATGTTACATCATAAATTTCTATGATTTCCTTTCATAGAACTCAAGACCAGAAAAAAAAAATCCCAAATAGATGCATTTTAAATTACTTTGTAGCACAACATATAGTGTTTAAATCTTTTGTCCAAACCTTGTAGAATTTAGAATTTTTTAAATAAGAGTTTGAAAACATACGTGGCGAGTAGGACCGCGAGCGTGAGCGGGAGCGGTAGCCCCCTCTGCTGTAATAAGGGGACGGAGACCTGCGTCTGTGGGGAGAGGAGCAACATAAATCACCTCTGCGTGGCTCAGGGTCAACAGCGTATCGTCACAAACAGGCAGGCGATGGGGAGGTACTCCACCTGTATGATCGGTAATATTCTCTGTCGTCATAGCGATCGTAACCGCGATCGTATCCCCTGTCGTAGCCCCTGTCGTAGTCCCGCGAGCCGCGTCTCGACGAGCTGGGACCCCCGCCGCTGCGAAACACAAACGCACAGACAGAACGGGGGGAGAAGTTATTTTGGCCTCAAACGGGATCGGAAAAGGACACAAAGCTGGAGATCCATACCGTAAGAGCAAAACCAAATCGCCTGGCCAATGAACACTCACTACGTGGGACGGCCCATGTAGATTCCGGGAGTGGGGGTGTGTGGTCGTTTAGTGATGGAATAATCCACTCGGATCCTGCGGCCATCAAGCTCCATCCCGTTAGCCCGCTCCTTGGCCTGAGAGAGAAGGAGAGAGATGCAGTTAGACCTAAACGGACTTTGCATCCGATACGCAGATTATATAATTGCGTCTCCTTTCCCCCTGAAGGGTAGACAGCTGCGCCACCATACATGGGTTTGAAAGCAGACGAGAGATTGTATTCATGTTATCTATGGGCGTAGCTGTAAAGCAAGGGGTAGGTCTGCATTAGGCCCTTCTTCTTATCTCTTACTCTTGGAAAAAAATATATACTGAGGGGTTTGAGACACAGCCTTCTAATCAGCTGGCAAACCAGGATTTACATTTTTTCAAACTAAATCAAATTTTTGATATTTTTCAAACCAGGTTCAGGATTTAGAGGTTTCATTCTCCAGTGACTTACACTAGATAGGTGTAAAGGTGTTTGTCACAGCTGGTATCAATTTCTCAGAAACAGAAAAAAGCAGCATGATAAGTCATATGAGAGGTCTTGGTTAATGATCAATAGGATAGGCTTCTAAAGATCCCGAAACTTCCCAATTACTATTCATCACAGATCTTTTGGATGTGGTAGCAAATATACTTACGGATGGTTGACAGAGACCGCCCTACCTCCTTGGAGTCCTCGCGGTTTTCAAAGTAAACAAAGGCGAAGCCCCTGGAACGCCTGGACTGCTGGTCGTACACGATGCTGACGTCTGCCAGGGGGCCATATTTGGAGAATACCTCCCTCAGGTCCCGCTCTGTGGTGTACAGACTCAGTCCAAACACACCAAGGCAGCAGTTGGGGTCTGGGTTGGCCTGTCAGATGAACAGAGGAGAAAGGCACAGAATGGAAAATGTATGCATGGTGGCGATAAAAGTCTTGATTGTAGTGTATATTTCCATCTGACATTCATGGGGTGCTGATACTGGTAAATGCCCTTGATGCTATAATCCCAACCAGAGGTTCTTACAGTTTAAGCAGGTATCTTAAATTATGGGTCAGGACCCCAAATGGCTCATAGGGCTGTCTGGTGGGTCAACAAAACATACTAACCCAGCCCATTAAATATACTAAAACTCCACCAGAAACAGCCTTAAGAGCCATTCTGGGTCCCGACCCATAGTTTAAAATGCTTTACGATTGACTATAAAAGAGCTTAGGCTATACCAGGGGAAAAGACACACTGGAGACAGTATATTCTAACTCGAGAACTTACTTTTTCCAATGTGTTGTTTCCCCTGGGATTCTGACAATGCCACATACATATAGCCTACTACAACACTGGTACAAAAAGTCATAACAACACAGAGTGCAGGAATAGCAGTGTATATACCCTGTTGCCAATGTGTCTGCGGCGGTTTGACATGGGGGAGTGACTATGGCTGCGCCGCCGCCGGTATTCTCCACTGCGAGAACGGCTCCTGGAACGCCGGCGGTGGGAGCGGGAACGAGAGCGGGAATAATGCCTGCGTGAGCTTCGATGGGAACGTGACCTGGTGGAAGACACAGGGGCGGGAAGACAGCAATTCAGTTATTTCTGAATTGTCTGTTACTCAATCTCACACACAGGCATGTTTTTTTTTAATTTAACCTTTATTTAACGAGGTAAGTCTCATCGAGATTAAGAATCTCTTTTGCAAGAGACACCTGGCCAAGATATAAGCACTAAAACATATATCAAAGTTACAGACGCTACAACGTTAAACAAATATAGAAGTCAAGTGTTCAGGGTCAGGGTTAAAGGAAGCTGAGATATTCAGAAACACAGACAGCTACCGATTGACTCTGTTTCCAGGTCTTTCGTTAATGTTTTGAATTCATCAAAAGTAATCAGATTTTCCAGCCATAAGTTAGCATATGTACACTAGGGAATTTAGTGGGACTGGGTATTGACACCGATTACCCGATTCTATTTCCATTCACAAGGTCCCCATTCGAAGACATAAGGGCAGTAAGACAGATGAGCAATTAAATATTTTCACTCAATCCCACACATGTGCACACTCTGGACTCTGGAGACCACGTGATACTGCCATCTCTACAGAACATACACACCACAGACGTTCTAAAGCAGAAACTGATCTCACCTGGATTTGGACCGGGACCGGGAATGGGATTTAGACCTGGAATGCCGGGAGCCATCTTTGGACCGTGCTGGGGAATGGGCCGGTGAGCGGCTGGCAGATTTCCCAGAGCCCCGAGGGGACACGCTCCTGGAGCCAGAGGGTGAGTCCTGGACAGGTCAGATACAGAGGTTAGAATAGAACAGCTGAAACAGCGGGCAGCCAGACAATCAGGAGAGAGAAAGAGACAGGAGGGGACCTCACTCTCGCCTTCTATATGACCCTTAGAAGGAGTCCATGGCAGTTAAGACTTTAAAGACTTACGATATCCTAATTATTTCTGTATAGAATCAACCTATGACAGTATTCCGAGGGAAAGTTACACAGAACAGTTTCAACAAGTATTTAATTATGTAGAGATGAGTTGATTTAGCTTAAATCCAACTTTTTACATAAATAAACCTGACTGTTATGGACCAGAGATGTTTCTGTAATAGAAGGGAAAAGTCATGCATGCTTTAAAGAGAAAGGAACAGGTGAATTACAGTAATAACATAGCAGGCTATTAGGAAATTACTCATACCCCCGTACACTTCTGATCATAACTTCATAACTTCTGTAACTTCATAACTTCAAAACAACCATTCTTTTCTTCTTTCTTCAGTTTGACATTATGACTTCTTTTTCTCCTCCTCTTCCCCCATTTATCATCTGCCATTACACCACTCTAGCAGTGGGGCTTTCGTGTTTGCTTCTGCCAGCTTCCAAACGCCAATACATTAGCATGCATCAACACCATCAGCTTCATCAAACTAATAACTTCACATCAGAAACTTCGTCCGCCTTTTTCTTTCTTCCAACCTTAACCTTAACAAAAAAAAAAAACAAGGGTGATAAGGCATGTTGGTTTTGAAAGAGCTACAAAGGAATCAAAACATCATAAAAACCAGGAGAGTAACAGGCTAAAAATATATAAGTGAGATATAGGCTTTGTACGTTCTGAAATGCATGGTAACATTTAATTGTAAATTATATACAGCTTAACATAACATCTTTATTGATATTGATAATTCAGAAGGTAGTAGTCATTTGCCAGTTGGTGGCAGTATGGTCAGTAACCACCACGTTACCCAATTGAGCCATAGGACGCGGGGCAGTTCGCGGGACGTTCAACCCAGTGCAACTGATTAGACATAAAGTAGGCCTAATCTTATTTTTTATATCGTACGTTATATCCTACAACATGTTAACATTACGTAAAACAAATGCAAGGGTGACTGTTAGAGCAAAGACGTTAACTAACACAGTAATGTTGCCTTGAGGGGCCTAATCTCGGCCTGTGACCCATTCGACCAGGCAGTGGTAACATTCGTTAGCCATATGCCATAGGCTCTCTAACCGTTTAACATTAGGGCTGCACAATCCTCTGAATAAGAAAAAACATTTAGGTTATCCTATTTACAAGTAATGTTAGCAATTCACTACATGTATTTACAATTTGTGGGGCAAGTTAACGTTAGATAGCCAACTTATCAAGGTAAAGTTATCCTTAGCTAACATCACAGGTTGCATAACATACATATAGTCGGGTTCGAGCTCACCGGGATGTCACACGTTAGCTAGCTAACGTTCACTAGCATGATAATTTTCATATGATCAGACAGTTCTCACCCGTTCCACAAAGTCTTTCTCGTTGTCGCTCATTTTCTAGAAGACAAATGTCTTACCAATATGGCCCTATTTAGCTAGGAGATACTGAAAGTTTTCTTTTCGAGCGATCGCTATGCCACCGTGCCTTGCCGTGCCCCTCACGCTCCCAAATTACTCAGACTTCCGGTCTGAGCCTGAGGTTATTGTTTTTTTTTTTCATTAAAAAATAAGACTCTGGACAAATACAGTTCAACGTTTTCAGAAATAATTAAATGATTAAATGTTATTTTGAAAAGTGAGTTAAATGAAAATAAAAGCCCGTATTGTTTTCCCCCTGTAGATGTATAAAGATTATTCAAGGGTCAAGAGGGCATAGATTTCACAGCGAAATACTCAGTTGTGAAAAATACGCATCATAGCTTTGGGGAAAAAAATTAAATAATGAGCTAGTTCCTAAAATTATGTAATTTACCTTTTACTGCACCCAAATTTGATAAGTAGTAGATATTATGTTGTTTAGGCTTGGGCACTAACAAACCCTAATTTGCCCCCAGAGCAAGGTCTACTTTACTGTACTAAAAAGTAGGCCTACTCAAATACAGGCTTTCACCTTACATCAGTACCATCATAAATCAGTAGAATAGAAAAGTATGGAATCTTTTTATTGCAAAGAAAATGTATACAGTACATGTACCAGGAATTTGTCCACTGCATTTAACTCATCCTAACTATTCAGCAGCAGTGGGCAGCCAGAGTTCTGTGCCTAGGGAGCCGGAGGTTAAGTGCCTTGCTCAAGGGCACTTCAACGGTGGGTATTAAGGGAGGGGACATTATTCACGCACTTCCCCCACCTGGATTTTTCCTGCCAGTCCAGGGGATCAAACGGTCGCAAGCCGGCTTCTCTAATCATTAGCCCACCACTGCCCGGTGCAATAGCCTTGTAGAACCCTACAAATGAGGCACACAATCATACTGACTTCTTGAGGACTTTATTCAGAAAATTGTACACAAAGCTGGTTTCTAACTTGATGTACCGTAATCTGTGTAACTATGTAAAGTTTTTTTTTTTTTTTTTTTCATCTAGCTTTTGCTATGTTGGCACACTTTTCCCTACTCACCATCCATTATTTTCACATTCTGTCCAACTGACATATCTCAAACTCCACGCTCTTTTCTTGATCCTCCAATTCACAAGCCAGTAGAGGTGATTTTTAGACCATTCCCACATTTCACATCTACACAGCATAGCTTTGTTGTATTGGTCCTTACACATAAAATATGAGACTAAAACATAACAAAAAGGTTGTTTTTTTATTACACAAATAATTTTTCAGCATGGTCCTAAACATGCATGTATATATACACAGTAGTTTTTTTTATGCAGTATACAGAGGAACATAGCAGCCCTAATCAGCATTGTGTGGTATAATCACACTCAAATAATTTAGTAATCAACAGAGCCTTATATTACTTATGGGAAACAGCAAGTAACTATCCATGCTCCACTCTCAGACAACACACACACACACACACTTTTTCTCATCCAATTTAGTCACATAAATAATTGTAAAACATACAGGAAAAGTCTATCCACAACCATCCAAGCATGCAGCTTTCTGTTTTGTCGATTTGTACCTGCAGTGTGGTCCAGCAGGAAGGAATTTGGTCTATACAAGGAGATTTTCAAAAGAATGCAAGTGAAGTGTAAAACTACACCCAAACTACTCTTACGTTTTGGGAATCTATTTTAAAAAGAATCTAAGTTATCCAGTGCGCACTGTGAGTGCCCTGCAGCCAGCCAATGCCTGGTGAACCTCAAAAACGTTTCACTTTATAAAAGACCCCGTCTTTCCTGCCACCTGCGCACACCATTAGAAAATCAGCCACCATTTATCAGAGAAGCTTCTCTCGTTTTTTTTAATAATGGACTACGATGGGACAAGAGCTGAAAACTTAATAGAATCAATCAACATTTTGACGAGCAAACAAAACCTAATGTATTAAAGAACTAAAAGGCATAACCTTTTTCCAAAGTTTTGGAAATATAGTTGAAAATCTCACCCAGTGAAATACTACAGCATTTAGTTGAGTTGACATGGTCTACCCCCATCGTTTGGTGCAGCATTTAACCACATAGAATAATCAGCGCAAGCCAAGCTGAATGGCGGAGAGTTCACGTAAATGGGTTGTTGGCACGAATTTGTGCATCATATACATCCATTTACACCCACGTTCTGATTCACAGTACATTCTTTTGAAAATCCACCTGACAGCTTAACCCAAATATATTACGCTCAAAGTTTGAACTTAAAGATGAATAATTTTACTGCAAACACTTAAAGGCACACTGAGTAGCATTTTCCTAAAAAAAAAAAAATAGTATAGACTTATACAAAAAGAATCCCTCTCAATCATCACTTATGAGCCACTAGAAGTGTGTGGTGGTGTCTGTATCTGCAGAGACCCTTCCCTCTGCCTGCATCTTCTTATTTTACTGTGTTCGGGACATTTCTGGGCATCAACTTTTGGGCAGTAGGTGTGTAGTTAATGCGTTTGGACTTCCACATATGCGTGGTCCTCGACTTGTGTCTGTTTTTCTGGAAAAACCACTTAACCACGTTGCTCGTAAACATTCTCTTATTCCACCTACACGGTTCACTAAAATATGTTTCTGACAACATTTTAGGCTTTAAATAGGATATACAACTGCTTGATCTCAATTCATATTTCATCTGCAACGCCTAGGTTGACAGTTTGATCTGAATTTCGTTGAGCCAGGTGCCCTGCACCCAACTTTGAATGTTGTGTTTACTACAACAACAAATGCTACTCGTTGTGTCTTTAAAGATGGTGCCCAGTCTGTACAGCTGTTAGTTGATTAATTGGTCAGATTGGTCTTACTCAACCAAGACTTTGTTAGTCAATTAGTCCTTTTTTCATGTTTTGTCCATGCTGATTGAGTTGTTTCCTGAAAAAAATGATCAGCACATCTCTGGTAAGCACTGCATTTCAAAGACATCCTTCCGCATTACTGCGTGTGGGAAACAGAATTTTACAGATTTGTCAACTGAATCAATGAACCGTTTAGTCAACAAAATCCTGGCTATTAGTTAAGAAGTTCTTTAGTGGAGGACAGCCTTACCAGTCTGCTCATCAACTGCCTGGGGCTACAGAGCCCAATGATAGTAAATACTGAGTCTGGTCCAATATAACTCATCACAAACTTGGAGGTGTAGGATAGATAAAAGTACATTCCTAGAAATAGGTAAATGAATGATTTTAAAAGTAAATGCTAAGCATAATAAGACTAATCCACTCAAGGCACTTCAGGCAGTATTTGAGCAGTAAGATAAACAAAAAAATGTAAATCCAAAAAAAAAAAAAAAGGGATAAAAGAAAACACACATTTATATATATTAAAAGGTAGTCAGTCAGTAGTGCCAATGCCTGTGTAGGACATACCTTTGTCACATTTGAATATCCTCTCTAATTACAACTCAGAGATAATTCTAGGTGTGAGTAACCCTTCAAAAGGCGAAGGGACACAATGAAATATTAAGACTAGTGTTCGATTTTTTTTAGAGACCAGAGAGAAGACAGGAGTTGGATGGGGTGGTGGTTTGAATTCCCATTCTTTGGTCCATTTGCTTCTTCTTCATCATCATCATCATCATCTTGTAGTTACACATTGAGAATGTTCTGGGTGGTTGGGCAGTTCTACTGCAGCTTCTGGTTGAGAATCTCCCATGTCATTAATTTTCTGAACAGAGGCATGTGGCACTAAGGAGAAAGAGGAGGGTACTCATTAGACATTAATGTGTGTGTGTGTGTGTGTGCATGATTGAGAATGAGAGTGCTGTATCATATTATAAGTCTTGGGAGGGCGCCAAAAGCTTTTGTTGTGGAGGGCATAGGGCTGAAAAGTAACACGGGTGTCTTAGGTCTTAGTAATATCTTGTAATAAGAATGCTATTGTAAAATCACTCTTCAGATGAAATTAAATGTAGACAAAATAGACCAAACAGAGTATCTTCTCAGTCCTTAGAACCTAATGAAGGGCCAAAACAAATGTTGCGGAGGGCCAGATTTGCTCCCAGGCCCTATTTTGAGCAGCCCTGTTATAGGTGGTAACATGAGTACCTGTCTGAAGGAGAGGGGCCTTCCTCTGGAGATGTAGTCAGCGTATTTACAAGCAAACACTCCACAGTCGCTGCCATTCTTCTGCTGGGGAATCTCCTGCACATGCACAGAAGGTGAACATTGAGCCTCATGAGAAAAACAACACATTCCATCTGGATAACATTTATGTAATTCACTCCACTGTCACTTACGCTGGCCCTCATGCTGCCAACAGTCCACTTGGAGCTGTCCAGTTCTCTGCCCTTCTTTGCTTTGTGCTCCTCCTTTAAGTACAGTCTGGGAAATCGACGATCACAATGAAACGACACTCCATTATGCAACCATCAGGGCATTTCATAACAAAAGTTGTTTAAAGGAAATAGCTCAAGGCCCCGGTGTGCGCATAACTAGGTTTTGGAGCTGCATTTGAACAAATATATAGTGGGACAGTAACAATATGACAGAGCAGTAAACAAGATGACAGAGCAGTAAACAAGATAGGAACACACTGTGGACTCACAGTAAGAGACTGCAGACGTCATCGTGTCTCTGACCCATTGAGTCGTAAGACGTCACAGATCGCGATTTGAAATCTATCACCTGGAAGGAGGGAGAGAGAGAGAGCGCGAGAGAGAGTCAAAAAGAAAACAGGATGTCAGGCGCAGCAACTTAAATAGATAGTTCACCTTTTTAAGAAGCACTGTAGAGTAGCGGTGTGTACATCCAACCTGTTTTTAGGCCAGGTGAAGGATAAAGTTACACGTGAAGACTTAAGGAAATGGATATCCGCACACTGGATTACAGCTCCCAATACTTTATTGACTAAAAAGCAATGTTTTTCAACCCAACAGATTTAAATGATTTTGCCTGATTTCGTTGGGAAACGTTGCTTTTTACTCAAGAAAGTATTGGGAGCTGTAATCCCGTCTTCACCTTCTTCAGAAGCCCATCTGATTTATCATGAACTGTTACGTCAGTCATCTGATAAGCACTTTCACCAGAGTATTAGTTTGAGAGATATTAGAAGCAGAATTTGTTAGCAATGCTAGTTGAAGTGAATTGGTTCCCATTAGTGATGCGCGGGGTGACTCGTGACCCGCAGGTCCCGCGGCAGGTATACCTGTGGTTTGGGGCGGGTGAGGGTCAGCAATAAACATTCAGAATAATTGCAGGTGGGTTGTGGGCAGAAGAGATTAAAATAATTGTAATATGAAGTACCATATAGAATATTCTTTGGTAAATTAGCCTAATGTTTCCCATATTTATCTCTGGCACATGTGACGGCACCTTGCGGATCTAGGATCTTTATAATCGCCCAGGTGTTGGGCCGTTGCGGGTGGTTGAATGGCAAATGCTGGCGGGTTTGGGTGATGTCAGAGCTGACCCGCGCATCACTTGTTCCCATAGTATGTTTCTGGAAAAATCATATAAAGCACCTTCCGGCCAACTTCCAAACTAATATCTTAACAGTTGCATCCGACAGGCCACTGAAGTTGTGAACACACTGACTCACAGCCATAGCCCAGTGGACGCCCAGGTGCAGGGGGACCAGTATGATGTCATACAGGAACAGGTCCACAGCCTTGGTCCAACGTTTCACTGCTCCGTGGCCTCCGCTCTGCCCGCCTCCCCCACCGTGCAGCTTGGGGAAGAAGAAGGTGCTGAAGGCGTAGACTTTTAGCCCCCCCGCCTGACCAGAGCTCCTCTCCATAATGAGGGACAGGTAGAAGTTGATCACCTAGAGGAGGGCGTTTGAGAGGAGACGCGCTATGTGTAATGAGAAGAGGGCCAAGGAAGAGACAAGGTGCCTAGACAGATAACACACTGATCCCTGGATGAAATTAGGTTTTCACACGCCAGCAACAAAGTAAGATAAGAGAAATTTAAGGGTGTTATCATTCCTAAAGCAAAGGATTAATTACCCACACATCGACAGCGGGTGATGGGTTATGAGCAGAACGTGACTTGAAGGTAGAACCCGCACACCGAGGTATATTCTAGACTTCTTTATTAATCAGACAATGTTTTAACCTGACGAAGATTAATAAAGAAGTCTAAATTCAAATGAAGTTATTCCTCTTAAACCAGAAAATGTCTGCAGATATGGAATGCCTAACATACATCTAACATCATGTTCAGAATACATACAGTATATAGAAGATTCAGAATCAAAATCTGGTACTAAATAGTAAATCTGACTGCAACGTACACCTATAGTCTTTATGCTCTTAGTTCCTACCTCATCGTTGAGCCAGCTGCCCTCCTGCAGAGTGGCCAGGTCTCTCTGTGTGATCCGTAGTTTGAAAGCGGCGCTGAGGACCAGGTTTGGATCTCTCTGAGCCAGAGCATGACTCACTTCTGCAGCCATGTCCTACACACACACACACACACACACACACACACACAAAGTGAATACACAACCAAAACAAAATGCTGAATGCATAGACCTCCTACTT